>JXCR01147344.1:94864-108370 GCA_002079205.1 Phalaenopsis hybrid cultivar
TCAAAAATTAAAACATTCTTTAGATACATTACATAATACGATGAGCATAACAATCATGCATACAATATTAAATCAATAACTAATTAAAGCATCAGTGATATGCTCTTGCAACTTGGCCATCTCATCCGCTCCTTCTCTATCTTGAACACTGGTGTTGATGATATCATCCTCAGTTTCTTTCATCGATTCACCCAAGTAATGTTCATATGCTTCAGAAGGCACTGATTCATTATCATCTACACTTACAAAGTCAACTATGAAATGCAAAGGATGATGTCGTATATAATTATGAAGTGTCATTATTGCAGTGACAATTCTAACCTATTTCTCAATCGAGTAGGTTGTCATATCTCTTAGAATAACCCATTTTTTCTTCTAAACTCCAAAAGCCCTTTAGATCACACCCTGTAATGATGAATGTTGTTTATTAAACATCTCTTTTCGTCCCCACTAACATGACTAGCTCTTTTGAAGTCTGGAATGTGATATCTTGTGATAGAAAAAATGTTTTAAAAATCATCATTAAAATGGATATCAAACATCCACTGAATAATATTTTACTTTTAGGACAATCAACAATGTGTTGCTATTTAAAACTTTAATATAAAGTTTAAGGAAGAGTTATCCAACCTGAAGGTGACAAGGGAAAGTTATGCATACAAGATTGTGNATGTTTTTTAGGTATATGTAAAAAGGTGAAAAATGCTAAAAGAAGTGAAAAAGAATCAAATTTGAAGCAAAAATGCAAAAAAGGTGCAAAAGTGTTTTGGCGCCTATGTTGACCTCACTTTTGGGTGAGGGTTTTGGGTCTTTCCTTTAGTGACTATGATATAGCCTTATGACATTCCTAATGACTATCTTAGCATCTTAGAAATGGTACCCACCTTCTCATTAGACATTTCAACCAAATCTCTGTTTTTTATAATGGTTCTATATGTGATCAATAATCTTTAATACAAAGCTTAGAGATTACATAAGAAAACCCTGATGAGAATTCCTATATGACCTATGGACCATAGGAAAACCTTACTCTGTTCTACACTTTTTTTGGACTTCAATACATCACTTCATCATTCATAATCATCATGATCATCATAAACATTACATTTTTATATCATAATGTTGTAAACATTACACTCATGGGGCTGACCAAAATTATTTTAACCCAGTTTCCCCTAAAATACCCCACTTGAATATTCTAATTTTTCAAAATTTCCCAAAACTGCAATTGAATCACGCAACCCACTTCAAACCATTTGATATTATCATTTAGACCATTTGAAACAAAAAAAAAAATGTTACAAAAATATCCAATTTTCCCAAAAGTTATCAAAATACTCCTGAGCCCCCAAAATACTAAATTTTCCAAAATCTCCCAGAGTCACCGATAAATCATAAAAATCACACCAAATCATTCCTTATGTTTTCCNTGTTACAAAAATATCCAATTTTTCCAAAAGTTATCAAAATACTCCTGAGCCCCCAAAATATTAAATTTTCCAAAATCTCCCAGAGTCACCGATAAATCATAAAAATCACACCAAATCATTCCTTATGTTTTCCTGAGAAATTTGACTGTAAACTTTCTATACTTTCGGATAACTTTTTGGCACAACGACACTAAAATAATGAATATTTAAAAAATATTTTGGGGATCACAAAACCTCCCACATTGATCGAAAATGACCCCGGACACCGTCGTTTGACTCTAAATTTCTTCCTAAACTACCTCGAGCCTTTAAATCAACCTTTTGACTACTTTGACCAAAGTCGGCCAAAATTACCAAAAAATCACTCATGGCCCAAAAATTCTTAAATCCTCTAAAATCATTTCAAACACCCCTAAAATCAATTATTAAACGTGTATTGGGTCGAATGTGACCAAATTCACTCACTTTGACCAAAATCGTCAAATTGAGCTTCATGATCAATCAAATACCTCAATTTCAAATTCAACATGTATAGATTCAATTTCAATTGAATCCAAATCAATTTAATTGACAAATGAACAATTTCCAAAATGATCGATTGCGAACCAAAACTTTGATGAAAATTAAATTTGATGCATTTTTTACCTGATCGTCATAAAGTGGTCTGAACAATCCCGAATGACAAAACGGACTACGAGATCGCTTACAGAACGTCGATTTTACGAAGGGGGCACATTCATTTCACCATGATGTCGCCTAGACGAAAAATAAGTAAATGATAGTAAAAATAATAATAAATATTATGATATTACATTAAAAAAACTATTATATCCTATTATTACAAGACATGCTTCAATCTTATCATATTTATTATTCATGCATGCATAGTTCTTAAAATATTATATATATATATATTACTCAAGCATGCAAATATCCAATCCCATGGGGGCTATCATGCTCTCCCACTCCTATTCTCTCTCTCATCTCTCTCTCTCTCTCTCTAAAAAAATTAAAAAAATCTCTTCCTCCCTCTCTCTCTCCCAAATCCTCTCATGAGCACGTGTCATCAAAATAAAAATAATAATAATAATAATAAAAAACTAAAACCATGTGCAGCCTCTCTTCCACTCATTTCTTTTTTCCCCTATAAAAGCCATCAGTGTCTATTNCCGTCAAAATAAAAAATAATAATAATAATAATAATAAAACTAAAACCATGTGCAGCCTCTCTTCCACTCATTTCTTTTTTCCCCTATAAAAGCCATCAGTCCCTATTCACTACAGACAGCAGCAACTCCCCCTTCTCCTCTCTCGCTGGAAAACGCCGGCATTGCCGGAAAGGCCGAAACCGAGCTAAATTCTGGCAAACCTCCAACCCAACAAGAAAATCACATCAAATCGATGCCACGAAGAGTTGGATAAGCTCAAGAAGGCCTACTTATTCAAACCTAATTTTGAACAAACATCTTAGGCTCAGGTATAGCTCTTAAACTGAAACGATAATCCCGAACTTCTCTTTCTTCCAGATCAAAAAGTAGACTACAAAACACTTAAGTATCTGTATGGATGTGATATACTCTTCGATCTGAACAAAACGAGCTAAAAACATAAAATTTGGTTGAGAATCGACAAATAACGGACTCCAGTAATTTTTGGCCGTCGGAATCCTTCTTGTTCGTCCGTGACAGGTATTGTCGCGGGAGTTAGATATTACTGTAGCAATTTTTTTTTATTTTTTTTAATTCCAATAATTATAACTTAACTTCAAAATTGCATAACCTTTTGTAGAAAGCTCTAAAACATAAACCGAAAAAAGCTATGAACTCAGAAAAATGAGGAAAATTTTTCAAAACTAAAATCATAATTTTTTATCAACTAAATATTTTTAAATTAATTTTTGAAGTTTGGAGTATTTAAATCATAAAAATTAAAATATAAATGAGAAAAATATAAAATTTGGCAGAGACATTAAGTGNGTCTATTCACTACAGACAGCAGCAACTCCCCCTTCTCCTCTCGCTGGAAAACGCCGACGTTGTCGGAAAGGCCGAAACCGAGCTAAATTCTGGCAAACCTCCAACCCAACAAGAAAATCACATCAAATCGATGCCACGAGGAGTTGGATAAGCTCAAGAAGGCCTACTTATTCAACCTAATTTTGGACAAACATCTTAGGCTCAGGTATATCTCTTAAACTGAAACGATAATCCCAAACTTCTCTTTCTTCCAGATCGAAAAATAGACTACAAAATACTTAAGTATCTATATGGATGTGATCTACTCTTCGATCTGAACAAAACGAGCTAAAAAACATAAAATTTGGTTGAGAATCGGCAAAGAACGGACTCCAGTAATTTTTGGTCGTCGGAATCCTTCTTGTTCGTCCGTCACAGGTATTGTCGCGGGAGTTAGATATTACTGTAGCAATTTTATTTATTTTTTTTAATTCCAATAATTATAACTTAACTTCAAAATTGTATAACTTTTTGTAGAAAGCTCTAAAACATAAACCAAAAAAATCTATGAACTCAGAAAAATGAGGAAAATTTTTTAAAACTAAAATCATAATTTTTTATCAACTAAATATTTTTTAATTAATTTTTGAAGTTTGGAGTATTTAAATCATAAAGATTAAAATATAAATGAGAAAAACATAAAATTTGGCAGAGACATTAAGTGGCTTGGAAATAAACTTCTCGTATTTTTTCAAGTTATTTTGATTCTTCTATAAGGAGCTTCTTTTTTTAAGTGAAANGGCCTGGAAATAAACTTCTCGTATTTTTTCAAGTTATTTTGATTCTTCTATAAGGAGCTTCTTTTTTTAAGTGAAACATGTCATTTTAAATAATTAAGAAAAATAAGAAATATGGAATTTCCAAATCTCCCTTGATTTTGTTCTTTGACTTTAAACAGATCTTGAAAATTTTAAAACCATATTTAAAACCATTTTAATAATCATAATTCACTAATTAGGGGAGTAGGTTTGAGTTAGGTTAGGTTAGCCTAACCCGAGCTCAAGCTAAACCTAGTATAGCCTATTTAGGGTTCATGTTGGTCTTCGAGCATTAGTGGGACTGATATGAATTCATCCCCTTAGGGTGAACGCAATTTAAACCCAATACTTAGTTAGCCAACTTCGGGGTTGCATTAGCAAAGCCTAAACCTTAGGTTAGTTAACCCTAAACTAATAGGATTAGTTAACCTAAATATTAGGTTAATTAACCCTAAACTAATATGATTTGTTAACCTAAAACTTAGGTTAGTCTACCTTAATCCATAGGATTAGCTAAGCCTAAACATTAGGTTAGTTAACCCTAATCCGTAGAATTAGCTAAGCCTAAGCATTAGGTTAGTTAACTCTAAACCAATAGCATTTGTTAACCTAAACCCTAGGTTAGTTAACCTTAAGCCAATAGGATTAGTTAGCCTAAACATTAGATTAGTTAACCATAAACTAATAGGATTAGTTAACCTAAACCTTAGGTTAGTTAACCCTAAATCAATAGGATTGGTTAACTTAAACCTTGGTTAGTTAACCCTAAACCAATAAGATTAATTAACCTAAACCTTAGGTTAGTTAACCCTAAACCAATAGGATTATTGAACCTAAACATTAGGTTAGTTAATACTAAACTAATATGATTAGTTAACCTAAACCTTAGGTTAGTTAACCCTAATCCATAAGATTAGCTAAGCTTAAATATTAGGTTAGTTAACCCTAATCCATAGAATTAGCTAAGCCTAAACATTAGGTTAGTTAACCCTAAACTAATAGGATTAATTAACCTAAACCTTAGGTTAGTTAACCCTAAATAATTAGGATTAGTTAACCTAAACCCTAGGTTAGTTAACTGTAAAGCAATAGGATTAGTTAATCTAACATTAGGTTAATTAACCCTAATCCATATGATTAGCTAAGCCTAAACATTAGGTTTGTTAACCCTAAACCGATAAGATTAGCTAAGCTTAAATATTAAGTTAGTTAACCCTAAACTAACAGGATTAATTAACCAAAACGTTAGGTTATTTAACCCTAAACTAATAGGATTAATTAACTTAATCCTTAGCTTAGTTAACCCTAAACCAATAGGATTAGTTAACCTAAACCTTAAGTTAGGTAACTCTAATCCAACCCTAATCTTTAGGTAAAACAAACCTAAGTCATAGCTTAGCCTTAAGCTAAACCTACCATAAACCTTAGGCTAGAACCTAACACATAGATTGAATATAGAAGAACCTTTTAGGTATAACCTTAAACCTAAGTTAAACCTAAACCCATCAACTTGAACAACAATTCAGAAATAAAATAAAATACATTGGGAGGGGTAAAATTTATATAAAACATATTAAAACTTAAACTTAAACCAAACTAAATGCAACAAGGCTTTAAAGCATAGCTTTGAGGTTAAGTTAGCTTCAAAGTCGTCAACTTCACATAAGTAATAACAAGTGAACAAAAATAACTAAAATAAAACACCTAAAATATGACAAAAAGATGTAAACAACCTAAAACATTTCAACCTTAAAATCAATAAAGTAACTCAAGGATCAATTAAATCTTAATCACAAAGATCAAATAACGCAACGTAAACCCCTTTTTTGTTCTAGTTCATGAAGATTTCTTGAACGATGCATTCTGTGGATGTTGACAAGAATCTTCTGGTCTTGGTTGGTAACCACCTTTCGGACTAAGTAAACTAGAGCACCTCGCGACCCGGGACGACGGAGCCATAGACATCTTGACTGAGTTACCACCAATTAAATAATTAAAATTTAATAAAATTTTGATAAAACATTGTTTCTTTATTTGTTATATTTATTTCTTTATGTATCTCAATACATGTTCTTCTACTATTTTTATCAAACATAGAATGCATGTGTTAAGGACAAATAATGAAAGAATAAAAGTTGCTTAAATTAGGAAGAACCTAGAAATCATAACACTAGGGAATTACTTAGCTTAAATGAACTTAGCATTGGCCTAGGTTTGAACTATACCTCCGCTACCCTTTAATTAATTCACTATAAAATTATCGAAACAAATAAAACTTTTAATAATAAGATTGGAGGACCTAAAGACATGAAGACCAGAAGACATTTCAGTATGGAACTTGGAGCAAACTTCGTGGGCAGCTCGTTCAAGACCCTTTCTTTAGTTTAATAACAATCCTTAAGATTCTGATGCTGTCTTTTATGACATAAAACATCTTTTTTTTAGGCTCCTGCATAGTCCCATCATGCAGTATGTCCTAACTTGTTTTATGATTCTGAGGTAGTCACTCGACGTAAAATCTCATATCTTTCTAGACTTTTTATGTAGATAATCATTACACAAATCTAAGCCCTAATTAATAAAACTGGCAAGAGTTAACTTAATATCGTCCTAAATTAAGCCAAACATTAGGATAGTTTGGGGGATTACCAAGAACCTACCCTGGATCTTTAATCTTCCCTACTTTTCTTCCTTTGATTCTTAAAAAATAATCTTTCAAATTTGAACCAATCCCTATTGAAAATTTGACAATCATGTTCGTTGAAAACTCTTCCTTTTGAATTCATGAAAACAAAAGATTTCTGATTTTTATTGAGAGTTTTCTTAAGTGATATGTTTGCCTAAGATGTAATTAACTATAGGGGTTTGCCTTTATATGGAACTTAAAAGAACCCAGACTTAAAATAAACCCTATTTGACTCTCATATCAAATAGAGGAATCTGTCGGTCATCATGCAAACTTGCAGGTCAAATAGAAGTCATTTATTTCTATAGTTTATTTAATTGAGCTTATTATCAAGTAGTGTATTACCTTTCATGGTAGTACATTACTCATGATTAGCTCAATTTTTCAAAATGTAGGAATCAATGGGATCAATTTGACCCCATTTTTTTCAAATTAAAATACCTAATTTCTAAACATTATATTATGCTAAATTAAACTGCATCCAGCCGTATGGCGACCGACAGCATAAGCGCCGGATCCGGCGCTTATGCGCCGGTGAAACAGAGAAGGTCGCGCCTAAGTGTCAGAGGCCTGCACTTAAGTGCCAGAGGCAGTTACTTGACAGGTTAATTAATTTTGTCAAAATTTGAAATGACATTTGAGGCACTTATTGGCTAAAGAGGGTGGTTATAACTACTAGAAACAAAAATACGGTTAAAAGACTTNGGCGACCGACAGCATAAGTGTCGGATCCGGCGCTTATGCGCCGGTGAAACAGAGAAGGTCGCGCCTAAGTGCCAAAGGCCTGCACTTAAGTGCCAGAGGCAGTTATTTGACGGGTTAATTAATTTTGTCAAAATTTGAAAGGACATTTGAGGCACTTATTGGCTAAAGAGGGTGGTTATAACTACTAGAAACAAAAATACGGTTAAAAGACTTGTGAGGGAGGCATCCCTTAGAAAATACATCAAAGCAGGACACATTTTGAAGAGATGCCAAGACACCTCTTGGAAAATTATAAAAGAAGGAAGTTGAGAGAGAAAAGAGGGGGAATCCTGAGAAGTTCTTGAAATAGTTCGTGGAGAAACTCTTAGAGAGATTTTTCAGGCACCGCAAATTCACTTTATCCTTTTTGTTTTTAGTTTTATTGTGAGAGTTAAAAGTGTTATAAGAGAGAAGAGATTCAAAGGAANGAGGAAGTTGAGAGAGAAAAGAGGGGGAGTCCTGAGAAGTTCTTGAAATAGTTCGTGGAGAAACTTTTAGAGAGATTTTTTAGGCACCGCAAATTTACTTTATCCTTTTTGTTTTTAGTTTTATTGTGAGAGTTAAAAGTGTTATAAGAGAGAAGAGATTCAAAGGAACTTCAAGAGTTTGGTGGAGAATTTGAGATATGTTTTTATCTTTGTTTTTAAACTACTTTTGGTTTTAATCGAGACTTCTTGTTAGTTTGACAATGATTTCTAAAGTGTGGTTTCGTTTTCTCCATGGATTCTGAGTAGCATTCTTTATGTTTCTCCTTAAAATGATAAATAATTAAAGTGTTGGATGGAAGTTGTGGAGAGTATTAATCTTAGTTGGAAGAAGTTGTGATGATTTAAATCCATGCACTTCATTTACTTCTTGATTTGTCCAATCCAATGTATTCTGAGTAGTTTTCTTTATTTTTTCCTTAAAATGATAAGTAATTAAAGTTTGGATGGAAGTTGTGGAGAGTATTGATCTTTAATGTTCTTCTTGAAATGATAAGTAATTAAGTTTTGGATGGAAGTTGTGGAGAGTATTGATCTTTAATGTTGGAAAAAAGTTGTGATGATTTAATTCCAATGCACTTCATTTACTTCTTGATCTGGCCTATCTAGATGTTAAAATTTGTTGTGAGAACATGTAAGAACCGGGATGATATTGTCTCAGTCAATAATTAAAAAAAATCACATTAGGTTGTATGAATGAGAATGTAATTTATGCGATTTAGTGTAAATAAATAGGGAAATAATCTTTGAAGTGTGTAGGGTTAGAGGACTTTAGAGTGACAGACTAAAACCCCCAACTTGGTTTATTATTTTAGGTTCTGATACGAGATGTTAGCCCCCAGGTGGAAAATTGAGGGAACTCTAGAGTGAGAGTCGGTATCTTCCATGCCTAGCCGGTCTTCAGAATTATTCAAACTTTAAATTATCCAATGTTCTTTATAGCATCTCTAGTAAGGGTAAAAAATAATATTGCTCCTATTTGACACAACAAAATTTGAATACTTCCACAACAAAATTTTTATACTTATGAACGATTCATGATAAGGAGAAAAATATTTCATATTCAATGTTTTTCTTTTACATAAACTCAAGTTATATGTAGAAGCTATTTCTGTTTTATCAAAATATCAAAAATAAAAAAAAAATTAATTTTAATTCTAGTAAAAATATCTATAGTTTAAGTAATTGTCTTTTTGAAATAGAAAGTTTGTTATTTAGAAGTGCATATTGTGAACACTCCTTGTGGGTTCGATATTCAGGGTTTAATCAAAAAGTCCTGTGTTACTTGATAACGATACATATACTTGCGTAGTATCTCAATATTTATAAAATTTAAAAAGTTAAATTTATATTTTCTTCAAGATCAAGTTTTTTGTGCTGTTGCAAAGAAGGAAAGATAAGTGAATAATATAATTGCATACATTGTTATACTGATGCATATAATCAATCAGGATCACTTCACCTCCAAGAAGTGAAAAACTTAGGGGCTTCATGTATAACCCAAAAATATGATCTCGTCAAACTGGAAGGAACACCGTCGCAAAAGACGCTCCGACAACCACAAACCTACAGAGTTGTCTAATTAGGACGACCATACAAAGGACTGCCTAGTCGGCCGGCCATCATGGTCGACCAAACAAACTATCAAATGCTCGTCAGGCTCACCAAACTCCTGACCTCCTTCGTGAACAATGTTCGACACCACCAAGCCCTCTCCCTCTTATCCTAAATGCTCGCCGCATCGGACCTCGCCGGCCGACCGGTCACCTCCCCCTTCGGCTGGTCGTCCCCTGGCTGGTTGCCTCGCTGCATCGGCCGACCACCTGTCAAAAACAACATATTTACATAATTAACACCCAAAACCTTGCCAACCACCCTCTGACCGACCACCTTGCTCGCCGACAAGTGGGCTGGCAAGCCACCTCCCCTCCAGTCGGTCATCCACTGGCCAACAGCCTCGTTGTTTCGGTCAACCACCACAGTTGGCCAACTCTTTAAAATAACAGAAATTTTGATCTATTCCACTCAATTCTTATATATTAAATAAATATATAAATACAGTTAAAAGGAAGGCCTTTAATGCATACCACCCAATCTTTTATTTTTACATATCTAACATCTAACTAGAAAGAATTCCAGAAGGATCGGGTTGAGCAGGAAAAAACCTGGAGTATCCCTCTTGATTCTCCTTATAACACTGGAATATAGGTAATTTCCTCTCCCCTTCTCTCTTCATTATAAATATAGGACCCCTCTAATGTATAAGGCATCCCTTTTGACTGTCTCTCTCCCCCCTCATTAAGAGAGCTTCCTCGAATTCTCGCTCATTTGTAACCTAAACTTATTTGGAATAAAAGGGATCGCAGAGCCCGAAGACCACCCCTATTCAGCCCTCGACGTGGCAAACCTAGCTCTCTTTCTCCCTCCCTCTCTTTCTCCATCCCCAAAATCCGACTCTATTCTTTGGGACACGATCCAAAGCACGAATGTAGATTCTAACACATAGCTCTTCTAATAACTAATAAAAAAAGATTGTTTAATCCCCCCCAGCTGCTCAGAACATGTGCATTTTTTTTATTCTTCCATATTTTCCCATTACATCACGCATGAGCACATCAAACCATCCCCCACATCAAATCAGCACAAGTCAGCGCATCCATTGTATTATTATTATTGGGGCATTTACATGCATACCACATCTTTCTTATATTTACATATCTGCCATCTAAACTTCTGACTTAAATTAAAATATAAATTTTTAGGCATAAATTATGACAATAAAATGTTATAAATATAACTATCAAACTTTAGTTCTTAGATGTCTAATTACATAATAATAGTGTGGTTTATATGTAAAATTTTCATTATTTTTTTATAATCTGTTGCGTTGTATCTGTCCCAGAAAGAGAACTTCGTGACGGCACGTGAATGTCAACTGAAAAAACTCTTACTTATTATTCCTCTTACACCATGAAATTGTTTTATTTTTATTTTTTTATTTTTATAAATAAACAAAGCTCGCATTTTATATGTCATTAGGTGCTCTTAATGATCCAATTTTAAGTTGATTTAATCTAATTATATTGATTCAAAATCATATAATTTGGTTCGAGTCCATGGTCAAATTCACTTCTCGTCTGATTTAGGTAAATTTGAACTCAATTTTACAAAAAAATTAGCATGATCATAATTAGTTTTTCGATCGCCTACAAAAATTTCTTTGATTTAACATAAGCACAAATTTAAATATAGATGCATATTTATACATGCATACGTACGTGCACACAAATGTATATACTTTCAATGAAATATCAAACTCACTTTATTTAATCAAATATTAATTCCAATTAAGTTTGATTTGATCAAGACTTAACTCTTTAATTGGCTCATTGACTTTAATCCAAGCTCAATCTAAGCCAAAATGAATCTTTTTTTTGAGCAATTTTCAATCTTTGAGCCAAATTTAGAACATTAAAAATCATTAATCCGGATTATTATGGTGCTTAAAAATGATGAAATCATTTTTCCAAGGACTTCCCTCTTTAATTATTAAGTAATTTACATGATTGGTGTCTATTTTAATTTTAAGATTTTTGCTAATTTGATTTATCTATCATAACATTGGTGTATGCATTAATATTGTAGGGGGTTGAATCCCATAACCTTAAATTGACCTCAATATATCAGTAAATTAAAAACTTGAGCAAATAAGGAAGGGACACTAATATAATATTAGTTAGTCAACATGTTCTTTAATTTTTGGTAGGTATATTATCCATGAAGTTATAAATATAAAAAGTTCTCCCTCACTTGATAGNAATGTTCTTTAATTTTTGGTAGGTATATTATCCATGAAGTTATAAATATAAAAAGTTCTCCCTCACTTGATAGTTATTCCTCATCAATCAAAAGTTGTTAAACACCATCACACATCATATAACAAGAATTGACTTGACCACATGAAGCTTATAAAGCCAAATCCTTAGATTTGATATCACTTATTAGGAGGATGGAATATTGATAGAAAATTGATCATAATCCACAAAAGGGCACTTATCAACCAAATAACTTAAATTAATTGAAAAGGTTATATTAAGAAATCAATTTGATTTCTTTTTCAATAGGAGGCTATTATTCACTTTCTTTTTAACATTAACATAATTTTCAAGTGATTGATTTTTTTCTATGTTAATCCATTTATGATTGTTGACCTCACTTTTTATAATAATCTACCCTAAATTGATATCTATGAACATGACATGTCTTGAGCCATCCACATTGATCATTTGTTCAACCCTGGACCCAATGGTCGCCACATTGACCATTTGGTCAATCCTAGACCCAATGATCACCATTTTAACCATTTGGTCAACCCTACACCACCATATGCTCAACCCATCACCATATGGTCAAATGGATCATTTTGGTTAACCTAGCATCATGGAACCAAGCCCATACATAAGTGAGCTCAAATGGTCTTGCCAGGCCCATTTATCTAGTTCCTTCCTCATCCATCGAGCTTCGGATTACATAGGTCTTGAAAAGAATGAATGAATCTTTGTAGAATTCTTAGATAAGTTTTCATATATAACATGAATCTCATCTTCAAAAAAATAAAAAATGTTTGAAAGCTTTGTCATAAGTTATGTAAATAATTTTCTTTCATTAGTGTATGTTGTTATGTTCTCGATGCAGTATAAACCTTATCAATATTGTCTAACATCATAACAATGTACTCTCTGAGACTTTAAACAACTGCAGACACTTTCTTTTTCTTTTGTGAAATATCTCCTTTTGAAGATGATGACATTTGCCAATTTATACTCCTTGTGACAACTTCGATATCAACAGCTGGGATGTTAGTAGCTTGTGTGCATCAACATCAGTCTCCATAAAACCTAAGAAGTTAATGTCTTCCAAGTTAATTTATTGTGTCCCAATTAGAATGTTAGAATTCCCAGAGTTTGCCCGGTCTGCAGTATTGTGACCTTTACTACAAACTTTCTTCAACTCCATATAATTTACACTTATTAACACATTCAAATAAGCAACATTTTGTGTGAAGGCCTAGAATTAAAAATAATAATTACTCATTTTTTAAGATAAATACAATGAAAAAGATAATTTCTCTAAAGAAACACATGAATATGTGGCACATACTTCTCATGCCTAGTCAAAATCATTTTTTTATCCTCATCCCATAATACACCCGATTTTTTTCTAAGTTGTTGAATATAACCCCATATACTTTTCTGATGTCGAAGTTGATTTTTATATTGCTTATTTGTTACATCTATTCCAATTTGTTCTTTTAGTTTTTGTGTAATGCCATGGCAGCTAGCATCTTTAAAACCTTGAGCACATTTCATATTAGCATCCACATATTCT
>JXCR01147344.1:112184-124935 GCA_002079205.1 Phalaenopsis hybrid cultivar
TTGTGAGAGTTAAAAGTGTTATAAGAGAGAAGAGATTCAAAGGAACTTCAAGAGTTTGGTGGAGAATTTGAGATATGTTTTTATCTTTGTTTTTAAACTACTTTTGGTTTTAATCGAGACTTCTTGTTAGTTTGACAATGATTTCTACTTTTAAACTAAAGTATGGTTTTGTTTTCTCCATGGATTCTGAGTAATTTTCTTTATGTTTCTCCTTAAAATGATAAATAATTAAAGTGTTGGATGAAAGTTGTGGAGAGTATTAATCTTTAATGTTGAAAAAAGTTGTGATGATTTAATTCCATATACTTCATTTACTTCTTGATCTAGCCTATCTAGATGTTAAAATTTATTGTGAGAACATGTAAGAACCGGGATGGTATTGTCTCAGTCAATAATTGAAAAAAATCACATTAGGTTGTATGAATGAGAATGTAATTCATATGATTTAGTGTAAATAAATAGGGAAATAATCTTTGAAGTGTGTAGGGTTAGAGGACTTTAGAGTGACAGGCTAAAACCCCCAACTTGGTTTATTATTTTAGGTTCTAATACGAGATGCTAGCCCCCAGGTGGAGGAAATCTAGAGTGAGAGTCGGTATCTTCCATGCCTAGCCGGTCTTCAGAATTATTCAAACTTTAAATTAGCCAATGTTCTTTATAGCATCTCCAGTAAGGGTAAAGAATATTATTGCTCCTATTTGACACAACACAATTTGCATACTTTCACAATAGAATTCCTATACATGGTATCTTCCCTACCTATCTGGTCTTTAGAACTATTCAAACTTTAAATTAGCCAATGTTCTTTATAGCATCTCTAGTAAGGTCGGTCTTCAAAACTATTCAAACTTTAAATTAGCCAATATTCTTTATAGCATCTCTAGTAAGGGCCTAGCCTGTCTTCAGAACTATTCAAACTTTAAATTAGCCAATGTTCTTTATATCATCTCTAGTAAGGGTTCTGCCTAGCCGATCTTCAGAACTATTCAAACTTTAAATTAGCCAATGTTCTTTATAGCAACTCTAGTAAGGGTAAAGAATGATATTTTATTTGGCACAACACAATTTGCATACTTTCACAACAGAATTCCTATACTTATTACTGATTCACCACAACAAAATTTGAATACTTCCACACAAAAAATTTTTATACTTATGAACGATTCATGATAAGGAGAAAAATATTTCATATTCAATGTTTTTCTTTTACATAAACTCAAGTTATATGTAGAAGCTATTTCTGTTTTGTCAAAATATCAAAAATAACAAAAAAAAAATTAATTTTAATTCTAGTAAAAATATCTATAGTTTAAGTAATTGTCTTTTTGAAATAGAAAGTTTGTTATTTAGAAGTGTATATTGTGAACACTCATCGTGGGTTCGATATTCAGGGTTTAATCAAAAAGTCCTGTGTTACTTGATAACGATACATATACTTGCGTAGTANAGTTATTTTAATGAATCAACCCTAGGTTAATTGAGCTACGTTATATACTGGGAAGAGCGTAACTTAGATTTTTGCTTCTATTGTCATTGGCCACATTAGTTTCTAAGCATTTCATTCCTACACATTATCCAAGTCACCACAAGAGAAAGACTGTTTTTACACCTCAAAATTCACCAAACCAATTTATCTAGTTAGATTTAAATTTAGATTTAGGTTTATATTTAAGAGTATTTGTTAGAAAATAATCCTTAATCGACATTCCAAACTACGACCTAATAGTAGTAGACTGGAACAACCTAAGGGATTTCTTACCTCGCTTCCTTGTGGGATTGATAATCGGGACTCTANTGTTATTTTAACGAATCAACCCTAGGTTAATTGAGCTACGTTATATACTGGGAAGAGGGTAACTTAGATTTTTGCTTCTACTGTCATTGGCCACATTAGTTTCTAAGCATTTCATTCCTACACATTATCCAAGTCACCACAAGAGAAAGACTATTTTTACACCTCAAAATTCACCAAACCAATTTATCTAGTTAGGTTTAAATTTAGATTTAGGTTTGTATTTAAGAGTATTTGTTAGAAAATAATCCTTAATTGACATTCCAAACTACGACCTGATAGTAGTAGACTGGAACAACCTAAGGGATTTCTTACCTCGCTTCCTTGTGGGATTGATAATCGGGACTCTATGAGAGCCCTATATTACTTAAACGATTCATATACTTGCGTAGAACCTCTAGTTTGTAAACTATAAATCAAATTCTAAACACTATAACATATCAATTTTGCACACTAGCTGCCTAAAGAAACTAGGTCATGTTTTTGACCAGGAAATAAATAACTACGTAACTGCAGATTGGGTCACAAACAAAGTTTTTTCTCCCCCTCAAGGGACCTCCAAAAACTCATTTTCAAAACTCAAGTTGGAAAAGCTATGGAGGTGGTTCCTGACAAGATCCATAAGNACACACTAGTTGCCTAAAGAAACTAGGTCATGTTTTTGACCAGGAAATAAATAACTACGTAGCTGCAGATTGGGTCACAAACAAAGTTTTTTCTCCCCCTCAAGAGACCTCCAAAAACTCATTTTCAAAACTCAAGTTGGAAAAGCTATGGAGGTGGTTCCTGACAAGATCCATAAGGGGTAAGGCGAAATCATCCCACTAGAAAGTCTCGACGGCTACCCTCGCAAAGTCCACACTAATACTGCTTAAGACCTAGCATATAGTGAGGGCCGCTAGAGGCTTTGCACCGACAAGGTAAGAAAGATGGTTAAGGAGTTTTCCAATCCAAAAATCTACGCTTGATTATATTTTTCAATGATCTAAACAATACTAAATGATTACTTCTCCAAAAGACTCATTCACTAAAAGACAATAAGAAGATTGTTAAAAATTTCTAAGCTTATGGAATGATGCTTTCGAGATTAATGAGTTTCTCGTAGCTTCATGATACACCTAAAATATATAGTGTTTTTAGACACATTTTTATACCTATTTTTGAGATATTGCGCTTTAATGGAAGATATTTGTATGTTTTTTAGGTATATGTAAAAAGGTGAAAAATGCTAAAAGAAGTGAAAAAGAATCAAATTTGAAGCAAAAATGCAAAAAAGGTGCAAAAGTGTTTTGGCGCCTATGTTGACCTCACTTTTGGGTGAGGGTTTTGGGTCTTTCCTTTAGTGACTATGATATAGCCTTATGACATTCCTAATGACTATCTTAGCATCTTAGAAATGGTACCCACCTTCTCATTAGACATTTCAACCAAATCTCTGTTTTTTATAATGGTTCTATATGTGATCAATAATCTTTAATACAAAGCTTAGAGATTACATAAGAAAACCCTGATGAGAATTCCTATATGACCTATGGACCATAGGAAAACCTTACTCTGTTCTACACTTTTTTTGGACTTCAATACATCACTTCATCATTCATAATCATCATGATCATCATAAACATTACATTTTTATATCATAATGTTGTAAACATTACACTCATGGGGCTGACCAAAATTATTTTAACCCAGTTTCCCCTAAAATACCCCACTTGAATATTCTAATTTTTCAAAATTTCCCAAAACTGCAATTGAATCACGCAACCCACTTCAAACCATTTGATATTATCATTTAGACCATTTGAAACAAAAAAAATGTTACAAAAATATCCAATTTTTCCAAAAGTTATCAAAATACTCCTGAGCCCCCAAAATATTAAATTTTCCAAAATCTCCCAGAGTCACCGATAAATCATAAAAATCACACCAAATCATTCCTTATGTTTTCCTGAGAAATTTGACTGTAAACTTTCTATACTTTCGGATAACTTTTTGGCACAACGACACTAAAATAATGAATATTTAAAAAATATTTTGGGGATCACAAAACCTCCCACATTGATCGAAAATGACCCCGGACACCGTCGTTTGACTCTAAATTTCTTCCTAAACTACCTCGAGCCTTTAAATCAACCTTTTGACTACTTTGACCAAAGTCGGCCAAAATTACCAAAAAATCACTCATGGCCCAAAAATTCTTAAATCCTCTAAAATCATTTCAAACACCCCTAAAATCAATTATTAAACGTGTATTGGGTCGAATGTGACCAAATTCACTCACTTTGACCAAAATCGTCAAATTGAGCTTCATGATCAATCAAATACCTCAATTTCAAATTCAACATGTATAGATTCAATTTCAATTGAATCCAAATCAATTTAATTGACAAATGAACAATTTCCAAAATGATCGATTGCGAACCAAAACTTTGATGAAAATTAAATTTGATGCATTTTTTACCTGATCGTCATAAAGTGGTCTGAACAATCCCGAATGACAAAACGGACTACGAGATCGCTTACAGAACGTCGATTTTACGAAGGGGGCACATTCATTTCACCATGATGTCGCCTAGACGAAAAATAAGTAAATGATAGTAAAAATAATAATAAATATTATGATATTACATTAAAAAAACTATTATATCCTATTATTACAAGACATGCTTCAATCTTATCATATTTATTATTCATGCATGCATAGTTCTTAAAATATTATATATATATATATATATATATTACTCAAGCATGCAAATATCCAATCTCATGGGGGCTATCATGCTCTCCCACTCCTATTCTCTCTCTCATATCTCTCTCTCTCTCTCTAAAAAAATTAAAAAAATCTCTTCCTCCCTCTCTCTCTCCCAAATCCTCTCATGAGCACGTGTCATCAAAATAAAAATAATAATAATAATAATAAAAAACTAAAACCATGTGCAGCCTCTCTTCCACTCATTTCTTTTTTCCCCTATAAAAGCCATCAGTGTCTATTCACTACAGACAGCAGCAACTCCCCCTTCTCCTCTCGCTGGAAAACGCCGACGTTGTCGGAAAGGCCGAAACCGAGCTAAATTCTGGCAAACCTCCAACCCAACAAGAAAATCACATCAAATCGATGCCACGAGGAGTTGGATAAGCTCAAGAAGGCCTACTTATTCAACCTAATTTTGGACAAACATCTTAGGCTCAGGTATATCTCTTAAACTGAAACGATAATCCCAAACTTCTCTTTCTTCCAGATCGAAAAATAGACTACAAAATACTTAAGTATCTATATGGATGTGATCTACTCTTCGATCTGAACAAAACGAGCTAAAAAACATAAAATTTGGTTGAGAATCGGCAAAGAACGGACTCCAGTAATTTTTGGTCGTCGGAATCCTTCTTGTTCGTCCGTCACAGGTATTGTCGCGGGAGTTAGATATTACTGTAGCAATTTTATTTATTTTTTTTAATTCCAATAATTATAACTTAACTTCAAAATTGTATAACTTTTTGTAGAAAGCTCTAAAACATAAACCAAAAAAATCTATGAACTCAGAAAAATGAGGAAAATTTTTTAAAACTAAAATCATAATTTTTTATCAACTAAATATTTTTTAATTAATTTTTGAANAGTAGTAGACTGGAACAACCTAAGGGATTTCTTACCTCGCTTCCTTGTGGGATTGATAATCGGGACTCTATGAGAGCCCTATATTACTTAAACGATTCATATACTTGCGTAGAACCTCTAGTTTGTAAACTATAAATCAAATTCTAAACACTATAACATATCAATTTTGCACACTAGCTGCCTAAAGAAACTAGGTCATGTTTTTGACCAGGAAATAAATAACTACGTAACTGCAGATTGGGTCACAAACAAAGTTTTTTCTCCCCCTCAAGGGACCTCCAAAAACTCATTTTCAAAACTCAAGTTGGAAAAGCTATGGAGGTGGTTCCTGACAAGATCCATAAGGGGTAAGGCGAAATCATCCCACTAGCAAGTCTCGACGGCTACCCTCGCAAAGTCCACACTAATACTGCTTAAGACCTAGCATATAGTGAGGGCCGCTAGAGGCTTTGCACCGACAAGGTAAGAAAGATGGTTAAGGAGTTTTCCAATCCAAAAATCTACGCTTGATTATATTTTTCAATGATCTAAACAATACTAAATGATTACTTCTCCAAAAGACTCATTCACTAAAAGACAATAAGAAGATTGTTAAAAATTTCTAAGCTTATGGAATGATGCTTTCGAGATTAATGAGTTTCTCGTAGCTTCATGATACACCTAAAATATATAGTGTTTCTAGACACATTTTTATACCTATTTTTGAGATATTGCGCTTTAATGGAAGATATTTGTGTGTTTTTTTTAGGTACATGTAAAAAGGTGAAAAATGCTAAAAGACGTGAAAAAGAATCAAATTTGAAGCAAAAAATGCAAAAAAGGTGCAAAAGTGTTTTGGCGCCTATGTTGACCTCACTTTTGGGTGAGGGTTTTGGGTCTTTCCTTTAGTGACTAGGATCTAGCCTTATGACATTCCTAATGATTATCTTAGCATCTTAGAAATGGTACCCACCTTCTCATTAGACATTTCAACCAAATATCTGTTTTTTATGTTGGTTCTATATGTGATCAATAATCTTTAATACAAAGATTAGAGATTACATAAGGGAACCCTTATGAGAATTCCTATATGACCTATGGACCATAGGAAAACCTTACACTGTTCTACACTATTTTTGGATTTCAATACATCACGTCATCATTCATAATCATCATGATCATCATAAACATTACATTTTTATATCATAATGTTATAAGCATTACACTCATGGGGCTGACCAAAATTATTTTAACCCAGTTTCCTCTAAAATACCCCACTTGAATATTCTAATTTTTTAAAATTTCCCAAAACTGCAATTGAATCACGCAACCCACTTCAAACCATTTGATATTATCATTTAGACCATTTNCTAAACATTAAGTTAGTTAACCCTAAACCAACAGGATTAATTAACCTAAACGTTAGGTTATTTAACCCTAAACTAATAGGATTAGTTAACTTAATCCTTAGCTTAGTTAACCCTAAACCAATAGGATTAGTTAACCTAAACCATAGGTTAGATAACCCTAATCCAACCCTAATCTTGAGGTAAAACAAACCTAAGTCATAGCTTAGCCTTAAGCTAAACCTACCATAAACCTTAGGCTAGAACCTAACCCATATATTGAATATAGAAGAACCTTTTAGGTATAAACTTAAACCTAAGTTAAACCTAAACCCATCAACTTGAACAACAATTCATAAATAAAATAAAATACATTGGGAGGGGTAAAATTTATATAAAACATATTAAAACTTAAACTTAAACCAAACCAAATGCAACAAGGCTTTAAAGCATAGCTTTGAGGTTAAGTTAGCTTCAAAGTCATCAACTTCACATAAGTAATAACAAGTGAACAAAAATAACTAAAATAAAATACTTAAAATTTGATAACAAGATGTAAACAACCTAAAACATTTCAACCTTAAAATCAATAAAATAACTCAAGGATCAATTAAATCTTAATCACAAAGATCAAATAACGCAACTTAAACCCCTTTTTTGTTCTAGTTCATGAAGATTTCTTGAATGATGCATTCTGTGGATGTTGACAAGAATCTTCCGGTCTTGGTTGGTAACCACCTTTCGGACTAAGTAAACTAGAGCACCTGGCGACCCGGGACGACGGAGTCATAGACATCTTGACTGAGTTACCACCAATTAAATAATTAAAATTTAATAAAATTTTGATAAAACATTGTTTCTTTATTTGTTCTATTTATTGCTTTATGTATCTCAATGCATGTTCTTTTACTATTTTTATCAAACATAGAATGCATGTGTTAAGGACAAATAATGAAAGAATAAAAGTTGCTTAAATTAGGAAGAACCTAGAAATCATAACACTAGGGAATTACTTAGCTTAAATAAACTTAGCATTGGCCTAGGTTTGAACTATACCTCCACTACCCTTTAATTAATTCACTATAAAATTATCGAAACAAATAAAACTTTTAATAATAAGATTGGAGGACCTGAAGACATAAAGACCAGAAGACATTTCAGTATGGAACTTGAAGCAAACTTCGTGGGCAGCTCGTTCAAGATCCTTTCTTTAGTTTAATAACAATCCTTAGGATTCTGATGTTGTCTTTTATGACATAAAACATCTTTTTTTTAGGCTCCTGCATAGTCCCATCATGCAGCATGTCCTAACTTGTTTTATGATTCTGGGGTAGTCACTCGACGTAAAATCTCATATCTTTCTAGACTTTTTATGTAGATAATCATTACACAAATCTAAGCCCTAATTAATAAAACTGGCAAGAGTTAACTTAATATCGTCCTAAATTAAGCCAAACATTAGGATAGTTTGGGGGATTACCAAGAACCTACCCTGGATCTTTAATCTTCCCTACTTTTCTTCCTTTGATTCTTAAAATATAATCTTTCAAATTTGAACCAATCCCTATTGAAAATTTCACAATCATGTTCGTTGAAAACTCTTCCTTTTGAATGCATGAAAACAAAATATTTCTGATTTTTATTGAGAGTTTTCTTAAGTGATATGTTCGCCTAAGATGTAATTAACTATAGGGGTTTGCCCTTATATGGAACTTAAAAGAACCCAGACTTGAAATAAACTCTATTTGACTCTCATATCAAATAGAGGAATCTGTCGGTCATCATGCAAACTTGCAGATCAAATAGAAGTCATTTATTTCTATAGTTTATTTAATTGAGCTTATTATCAAGTAGTGTATTACCTTTCATGGTAGTACATTACTCATGATTAGCTCAATTTTTCAAAATGTAGGAATCAATGCGATCAATTTGACCCCATTTTTTTCAAATTAAAATACCTAATTTTTAAACACTATATTATGCTAAATTAAACTGCATCCAGCCGTATGGCGACCGACAGCATAAGCTCCGGATCCGGCGCTTATGCGCCGGTGAAACAGAGAAGGTCGCGCCTAAGTGCCAGAGGCATGCACTTAAGTGCCAGAGGCGGTTATTTGACGGGTTAATTCATTTTGTCAAAATTTGAAAGGACATTTGAGGCACTTATTGGCTAAAGAGGGTGGTTATAACTACTAGAAACAAAAATACGGTTAAAAAGACTTGTGAGGGAGGCATCCCTTAGAAAATACATCAAAGCAGAACACATTTTGAAGAGATGCCAAGACACCTCTTGGAAAATTATAAAAGAAGGAAGTTGAGAGAGAAAAGAAGGGGAGTCCTGAGAAGTTCTTGAAATAGTTCGTGGAGAAACTTTTAGAGAGATTTTTCAGGCACCGCAAATTTACTTTATCCCTTTTGTTTTTAGTTTTATTGTGAGAGTTAAAAGTGTTCTAAGAGAGAAGAGATTCCAAGAAACTTCAAGAGTTTGGTGGAGAATTTGAGATATGTTTTTATCTTTGTTTTTAAACTACTTTTGGTTTTAATTGAGACTTCTTGTTAGTTTGACAATGATTTCTACTTTTAAACTAAAGTGTGGTTTCGTTTTCTAGCTTTCTTTATGTTTCTCCTTAAAATGATAAATAATTAAAGTGTTGGATGGAAGTTGTGGAGAATATTAATCTTTAATGTTGGAAAAAGTTGTGATGATTTAATTCCATATACTTCATTTACTTCTTGATCCAGCCTATCTAGATGTTAAAATTTGTTGTGAGAACATGTAAGAACCGGGATGGTATTGTCTCAGTCAATAAATTGAAAAAAATCACATTTGGTTGTATGAATGAGAATGTAATTCATATGATTTAGTGTAAATAAATAGGAAAATAATCTTTGAAGTGTGTAGGGTTAGAGGACTTTAGAGTGACAGGCTAAAACCCCCAACTTGGTTTATTATTTTAGGTTCTGATACGAGATGTTAGCCCCCAGGTGGAGGAAATCGAGGGAACTCTAGAGTGAGAGTCGTATCTTCCATGCCTAGCCGGTCTTCAGAATTATTCAAACTTTAAATTAGCCAGTGTTCTTTATAGCATCTCTAGTAAAGGTAAAGAATAATATTGCTCCTATTTGATACAACAAAATTTGAATACTTCCACAACAAAATTCTTATACTTATGAACGATTCATGATAAGGAGAAAAATATTTCGTATTCAATGTTTTTCTTTTACATAAACTCAAGTTATATGTAGAAGCTATTTATGTTTTGTCAAAATATCAAAAATAACAAAAAAAATTAATTTTAATTCTAGTAAAAATATCTATAGTTTAAGTAATTGTCTTTTTGAAATAGAAAGTTTGTTATTTAGAAGTGTATATTGTGAACACTCCTTGTGGGTTCGATATTCAGGATTTAATCAAAAAGTCCTGTGTTACTTGATAACGATACATATACTTGCGTAGTATCCCAATATTTATAAAATTTAAAAAGTTAAATTTATATTTTCTTCAAGATCAAGTTTTTTGTGCTGTTGCAAAGTAGGAAAGATAAGTGAATAATATAATTGCATACATTGTTATACTGATGCATATAATCAATCAGGATCACTTCACCTCCAAGAAGTGAAAACCTTAGGGGCTTCATGTATAGCCCAAAAATATGATCTCGTCAAACTGGAAGGAACACCGTCGCAAAAGACGCTCCGGCAACCACAAACCTACAGAGTTGTCTAATTAGGACGACCATACAAAGGACTGCCTAGTCGGCCGGCCATCATGNTTTCATGTATAGCCCAAAAATATGATCTCGTCAAACTGGAAGGAACTCCGTCGCAAAAGACGCTCCGGCAACCACAAACCTACAGAGTTGTCGAATTAGGACGACCATACAAAGGACTGCCTAGTCGGCCGACCATCATGGTCGACCAAACAAACTATCAAATGCTCGTCAGGCTCACCAAACTCCTCACCTTCTTCGTGAACAATGTTCGACACCACCAAGCCCTCTCCCTCTTATCCTAAATGCTCGCCGCATCGGACCTCGCCGGCCGACCGGTCACCTCCCCCTTCGGCTGGTCGTCCCCTGGCTGGTTGCCTCGCTGCATCGGCCGACCACCTGTCAAAAACAACATATTTACATAATTAACACCCAAAACCTTGCCAACCACCCTCTGACCGACCACCTTGCTCGCCGACAAGTGGGCTGGCAAGCCACCTCCCCTCCAGTCGGTCATCCACTGGCCAACAGCCTCGTTGTTTCGGTCAACCACCACAGTTGGCCAACTCTTTAAAATAACAGAAATTTTGATCTATTCCACTCAATTCTTATATATTAAATAAATATATAAATACAGTTAAAAGGAAGGCCTTTAATGCATACCACCCAATCTTTTATTTTTACATATCTAACATCTAACTAGAAAGAATTCCAGAAGGATCGGGTTGAGCAGGAAAAAACCTGGAGTATCCCTCTTGATTCTCCTTATAACACTGGAATATAGGTAATTTCCTCTCCCCTTCTCTCTTCATTATAAATATAGGACCCCTCTAATGTATAAGGCATCCCTTTTGACTGTCTCTCTCCCCCCTCATTAAGAGAGCTTCCTCGAATTCTCGCTCATTTGTAACCTAAACTTATTTGGAATAAAAGGGATCGCAGAGCCCGAAGACCACCCCTATTCAGCCCTCGACGTGGCAAACCTAGCTCTCTTTCTCCCTCCCTCTCTTTCTCCATCCCCAAAATCCGACTCTATTCTTTGGGACACGATCCAAAGCACGAATGTAGATTNTGCCTCGTTGTTTCGGTCAACCAGCACAGTTGGCCACCTCTTTAAAATAGCAGAAATTTTGATCTATTCCACTCAATTCTTATATATTAAATAAATATATAAATACAGTTAAAAGGAAGGCCTTTAATTCATACCACCCAATCTTTTATTTTTACATATCTAACATCTAACTAGAAAGAATTCCAGAAGGATCGGGTTGAGCAGGAAAAAACCTGGAGTATCCCTCTTGATTCTCCTTATAACACTGGAATATATGTAATTTCATCTCCCCTTCTCTCTTCATTATAAATATAGGACCCCTTTAATGTATAAGGCATCCCTTTTGACTGTCTCTCTCCCCCCTCATGAAGAGAGCTTCCTCAAATTCTCCCTCATTTGTAATCTAAATTTGTTTGGAATAAAAGGGATCGCGGAGCCCGAAGGCCACCCCTATTCAGCCCTCGACGTGGCAAACCTAGCTCTCTTTCTCTCTCCCTCTCTTTCTCCATCCCCAAAATCCGACTCTATTCTTTGGGACACGATCCAAAGCACGAATGTAGATTCTAACACATACCAATTTTTTTCCATTCATTTGTTTGCTCTCTTCTAATAACTAATAAAAAAGATAGTTTAATCCCCCAGCTGCTCAGAACATGTGCATTTTTTTATTCTTCTATATTTTCCCATTACATCACGCATGAGCACATCAAACCATCCAACACATCAAATCAGCACAAGTCAGCGCATCCATTGTATTATTATTATTATTATTGGGGCATTTACATGCATACCACATCTTTCTTATATTTACATATCCAGCACCTAAACTTCTTATGTACTAACTTAAATTAAAATATAAATTTTTAGGCATAAGTTATGACAATAAAATGTTATAAATATAAGTATCAAACTTTAGTTCTTCGATGTCTAATTACATAATAATAGTGTGGTATATACGTAAAATTCCCATTATTTTTTATAATTGTATCTGCCCCAGAAAGAGAACTTCATGATGGTATGTCAATGTCAACTTCAAAAACCCTTACTTATTATTCCTCTTACACCATGAAATTGTTTTATTTTTTTTTAATTTTTATAAATAAACAAAGCTCACATTTTATATGTCATTAGGTGCTCTTAATGATCCAATTTTAAGTTGATTTAATCTAATTATATTGATTCAAAATCATATAATTTGGTTCGAGTCCATGGTCAAATTCACTTCTCGTCTGATTTAGGTAAATTTGAATTCAATTT
>JXCR01147344.1:137340-153233 GCA_002079205.1 Phalaenopsis hybrid cultivar
TTATTTTGTATACATCAATTTGGAGAATAAATGTAATATTTGTTTGATGTATTGTTATTTTGTTAGGTTATTCCTATGTTATTGTTGATGTATTGTTATCTTGTTAGGTTATTATCGGTGTATTCTCAGGTTATTCCCGATGTATTGTAAGGTTATTGTCGGGGTATTTTGAGGTTATTCTTGGGGTATTCTCAGGTTATTCTCCGGGTATTGTCAAGTTATTCTCGGAGTATTCTCAGGTTATTCTCGGGGTATTCTGAGCTTATTCTCGGGGTATTCTCAGGTTATTCTCGGGGTATTCTCAGGTTATTCTCGGGGTATTCTCAAGTTATTCTCGGGATATTATTAGGTTATTCTCCGGGTATTGTCAGGTTATTATCGGGGCATTCTCAGGTTATTATCGGGGCATTCCCAGGTTATTCTCGGGGTATTGTCAGGTTATTCTCGGGGTATTATCAGGTTATTCTCGGGGTATTATCAGGTTATTCTCCAGGTATTGTCAGGTTATTCTTGGGGTTTTCTAAGGTTATTCTTGGGGTATTCTCAGGTTATTCTCGGGGTATTCTTAGGTTATTCTCGGTGTATTCTCAAGTTATTCCCGGGGTATTGTAAGGTTATTATTTGGGTATTTTTAGGTTACTCTCGGGGTATTGTAAAGTTATTATCAGGGTATTGTTAGATTATCCTTGAGGTATTCTAAGGTTATTATCGGGGTATTCTAAGGTTGCGGTTAGGATATTGTAAGGTTACTCTTGGGTTATTTCACAAGCAGATAACAAAATTTTATACTCAACAGACAGATAAATTACAAACCATATATCTACAACTTCCAATTGGAATAATGTTATATGAACTTGTNAATTGATGGCAGATGATTTTTTCTGTTTAGTATTGTGAATCCATATATAAGCAAGGCTGATACTTGATAATGTTGAACCATATGATTATTTATTTCGTTTAAGAACTAGCATTCCTTTTATTCCAAATGATAAAAAATGGAAGAAAAGATATCCTAGAGATCTTTCAAGTCCTTCATATGCACATGTCTCTGGATGAAAAGACTGAATTCAAAATTTTAATAAGAGTTTTCTGCCAAAATAATAATACAGCTGCAAGCTTAGATAATCCACACCCGACTTTGTCAAATGGTTATCTTTTAACTTTCAAAAGGATGATTGGATAATAGATAAGATGCTAGATAGAGATTTCACTATCTTATGATAATTTTTATGATATGGTTCAAGCTTTTTATAGGCATAAGCACTTGTTATTAATTACTCTTCTTGAGAGTGAGAAACACTCATTAAAGCTAGTCTGCAGATTTTATAATTTTTTTCTTTACTATTAGCAATTTGGATTGGTGGAAATAAATATCTACAATGTCTTGTTGTAGATGATGGGGGAATGCTGATAAATTCGATTAAACTCATATGGTTTTGTTTTCCCGAGTTGTCATGGATCTTATTTACTTAGT
The DNA here is from genome assembly GCA_002079205.1 of Phalaenopsis hybrid cultivar. Classification (NCBI taxonomy): domain Eukaryota; kingdom Viridiplantae; phylum Streptophyta; class Magnoliopsida; order Asparagales; family Orchidaceae; genus Phalaenopsis; species Phalaenopsis hybrid cultivar. The sequence goes on from JXCR01147344.1 coordinate 138,815, forward strand.
AGAGTTAGTTGATCCAATTAGAACAAATAAAAATTTGTTGTAACCATGAACTATGTGTCGTTCAAGGGGATCTTATAGGCTTGTCGTATGTTTCTATATAGCTTGATTGAAGACCAATAATGGCTAACATAGTGGTTTATGTCGGGTCAAGCGTATGCTTTATGGCACATCAATAGAATTAAGCATTAGGGAACATTTAGTCTTTGACTATAATTATACTATAATGATGTTTTTGCAATTAGTTTAATCTCTCTGTTGGGGGTATCTATCATATTTTTATTGATAGGAAATTTTTACGTTTGATAATATATATTCTTTTAATATAAAATTAATTCTATGATCTTGATATTAGAATTTGTTTTTTGATATATGTTTTTTTTTGCTTAGATTTAGTTTTAGTTTCCTTCAATTATGATTTTACTTAATTTATATCCATTATCATGAGTGGAGTAGGAAATTTGCTCTTATCTTGGAAGTTTAAGAGGACATTTTTATTAATGAGGTCTCCTTTTCTTAGGATTTACAATAATAGTGCTTTTCATTGAGTACTATTGCTCGAAATGTATTTTTATTTTTGGTAGATAGGGCTGTAAACGAGCCGAGCTTGAGCGACCTTAGGCTTGAATCATGTTCGACTTGTTTGAAATTAATTCAGTTCGAAATTGGCTCATGTTTGAAATTTCTTATAAATAGTGTGTTCGTGTTCGACTCGATTTACATATTCTTGTTCGTGATTGACTCGAAATTGATTTGTTTAAATTAATTAAAAAAAATAGATGTAGCGTGTTGGATTCGAACCAACGCCATTCTCATGCAATAAAAAATATAGAACCACATGACCAAATAAGTTGTAATGATTTAAATTTAGATACAAATATATGTTATTTATTATCATATAAATAATATATAATTTTCTTATTTCGAGCTAAAACTAGTCGTACACGATCAAACAAAGGGTTGTTCGTGTTCGGTTCGTTTATAATTCAAACTTAAAAAATTGTTCATATTTGACTCACTTAATGAACAATTTGAACACAAGCTACTTAACGAGCCAAGCATGAACTGTTCACGAACAACGAGCTTTTTTGACAACCCTATTGGTAAAGGGTTTAACTTTGATGATGAAACCCCTTAGATTATAACTTCATTGATAATTGAGCCCATTTAAAATTGTGGATGCACCTTGAACTGAGGACGCTTATTTATATTTTACATGAGGATTACATTGTGAACCTTACCCAACTTTGTTTTTTACTCGCAAAACATAGGCTCAGGAGTGGACTACTAGTTAGTTACTTGTGATCACTCATTGTAGGCTAAATGCCCAATAATGTTTAGTTGTTAAATGAATCTTCAATATACTTTGATGACCTTATGCAAATAAGTAATTGAATTGCCAAATCTTTTATGAAAATCCCCGACCGAATTACTAATACTTAGCTAATTTTAAAAAAAGCCTGTTTGAATAGAGGCAAGGGATTTGCAAATTTTTCTGTTATTTGGATTATTTTTGGAATAAAGGCCCTATCTACTATGCCTTTGCATGCACAGGATTGGGCTTGGTCGACCCCATATTTTTTCGGTGTTTTTATCTAATTATATATATTTTCTAGTATTTTTGGTACTCATATGGTATGTACTTTGTAAGAATATGAGATTGCATGCTTCTATATAGTCCTACAAAGTACCAAGCAGGGCTATGCATGGTTCTTATAACTATCCTAGAATTTTTTTGAAGCTTCTCAGAAGTTTGGTTTTATTCTGTTTATTTTATCTTTATAGTAATTTTTTTTATTTTTTTGGGATAAGAATCTCCTTTTATTTTCTTGATTTTTCATATTTTTGTACTCCAAAAGATGTCAAATGCTCCAAATTGTTTAGTTTAGTTTCATGTGTAAGAGTCACTGGAGAGCGATGCAAATGAAATTTAGACCAGTAAGGAGTTCACTCATGTTTTGAAAGCTAGTGAATTTGGGGCATTTGGATTGAAAATCACATAACATGCTATTTGATGCAATTTTTATGTCGCCAAAGATTCTATTAAAAAATAGACTATTTTGGAGCTCTCAATTTAAAAAGCTGCTTGATTGATGACAAAGGTTTTTATCAATGTGTAAAGTGTTTTTCATGCATGTTGATGCACCATATTGCAAGGTTTATAATGCATTGTGCGCTTCCTAACCCACCATTGTGTACATTTTTATTTACAATTTTGCTCGTGTTCATGCCCTTGTTGGTTACAAGTTTATTGAAATTCATAAAATACTTTTAGATTTCCTTTTGTTTGTGTGACACCCATTACGGCCACTCATCGAACATAAAGGCTTAATAGAGACAAGTACAACACAAATCTAATATATAATATAATTTATCATATATAGGTTTAGAATGATTATAGACACATAATCACACAACCGAAACCTACCAAAATATTTTATTCGTTTTACTATAGTTCTTCTGATAAACATTGGAGTTTAATTGCATAATATCTAACTTCCATGATAACATACTTTAAAGGGGGTATTTTCTTACAACAAAATTATATATCAAAATATAAAATGCCCTTTGCAAATCAAATCCTCCATCAGGATCAAATTTAATTTTTCCTCTATTTGATAAAATAGTCAGTCATATCTAATAGTTTAAAAACTTTGTAAGATAAACAATTCTTGAACAGAATTCAAATATTCATGGAGTTAAACTTTTGTATAGTAATCACGAGACATGTGAAATTAAAATAAATGCAGACTAGTCTTGTGCATTACTTGTAATCCATATAAAGTGACATTTCCTTAATTATAATTTGAATAATAATATTTGAGGTAATCTAACTAAAAAAAACTTGAAATGATATGCTAAATATCATTCATGATATGTACTATACAAGTAAACTTATAGGTGTCATTTTTAGAGAACTTTTTTCATAAGAATTGTACTTTTGTCATTTATTTCTTACTATTTGGGTCTACTTTTAATTAGTTATGTCAATTATTTACTTATGCCATCATAAAACAGTGGATTGTATTATCCCTTTATCTCATAGCATAGAGTAGAAAACTAAGCCCATTGCATATTGAGGACTCTTTTGTCTTTATGTGAGCTTACATTTATTATTATACTTGGATAGACTATCAATAACATATTAATATGAGAAGCATTTTACATCCATATGAGTTCACTTTCCTTGCCATATATGTATAGATTATCAATAACATATTGATTTGGTGATTGCCTCTATATGGATAAATTTATTATAGCCAACTTAACCCTCATGGCATTTTTTTGATGGAGTCCAACTTCTCCCTACCAATGCCTTTACATTTCAACGTTCTTTAACTCTAGAACCTAAATCATGAATATTTGAAGTATCAATATTCATTAAAGGAAAAATAGTGCTTTATAACTCACCAATAGAGCTAATAGCTAAGGATAGCGGATTTGACTTGGAGAAGGAATTTTCCCTTTACCCACAAAAAAAAGCAAAAGTAGAAGCAATTGAATTGGGAAGTGATAAAGTGTAGTTTGGTTTTAAATGAAAGGACATTTATCCTTCCACCTGAAAACATTCTTGATTATCACTTTAATTTTGTCGTCAAACGATCATGAATGGAATTTTACTAGTAAAAGTTTTTCCCATTTTTAAACAACAGCTAATTTATAGCTTAATATGCTTCCTTTCACGTATAACTTGATGTTTTATTAAGTTTTTCCCATTTTTAAACAACAGCTAATTTATAGCTTAATATGCTTCCTTTCACGTATAACTTGATGTTTTATTTTTTTTCAAGGTTATTAAATAATTGGCCTTCGTTAATTAAGCAAAACTTTCTTTTTTAATAAAGCAGTATGCAAAGAACAATTATATTCTGGCATGTAGTTATAGTACTGCTTTTCATTAAAAGAGCGTCAGCGAGCTGTTCTTCCAAATTTTTTCCATGAAGGCCTCAACGAAATGTCCAAACATTGAGATTGTTGTGGATAAGTTAGCTGGAAAAAAGCAAGTTTTTTAACTATACTCTTTGCTAGCGGGTTTGCTCTCTTCATTGATTGCAGCATATGTGTTCAAACATTGAGATTTTTATGGATAAGTTAGCTGGAAAAATTAAGTTTTTTAACTATACTCTTTGCTAGCGTGTCTGCTCTCTCTTTATTGATTGCAGCATATGTTTTAACTAGTACCTTGAATGTTATGGAAGTTTATTTGTCCATAATCAATTCAATTGATCTCATAAAGCTGTTGTTATTTTAATTANCTAAATGTCCAAACATTGAGATTGTTGTGGATAAGTTAGCTGGAAAAAAGCAAGTTTTCTAACTATAATCTTTGCTAGCGTGTCTGCTCTCTTCATTGATTGCAGCATATGTGTCCAAATATTGAGATTGTTATGGATAAGTTAGCTGGAAAAAGCAAGTTTCTTAACTATACTCTTTGCTAGCGTGTCTGCTCTCTTTATTGATTGCAGCATATGTTTCAACTAGTACTTTGAATGTTATGGAAGTTTATTTGTCCATAATCAATTCAATTGATCTCATAAAGCTGTTGTTATTTTAATTAGAGTGCTCGAAATTATGCTGAGGGATTCAAACAAAGATCCAGCTGCTGACCCAAATGCTTTTCATGCAAGACTCCTAGTTGGCCAGGTTAGTATGGTTTTTCCTCTCAAAGTTTCCTTTATTTTTATTTTGATCTCTTTGAAGTGGTGCTGGACTAGCAAGTGGAGTCCTCATTGGGGTGGGCATAATGCTCTATGTTATGACCCAGAGGAGAGGGGAGAGGGGAGAGGGGGGGGGTTGGAGCAGGGGGGGGGGGGGGGGATTACAAACAGAGCACCCAAAACATTGCNAAATAAGAAAAAGTGGATTACAAACAGAGCACCCAAAACATTGCTATTTACAAATCAAGCATCATATTTCATTGATCTTTCAAATTCTTACTCAAATATCAAAATTCATGATAAAACCCCAACCCATATTTTTCATTTTTATAAAATTCTCAATGGTTTGATCATGGCACACGTTCATGCATCGTTTTGGTAGTTCAAAAGAAATAACGTGTGCCTGATTTGTAAGCATTAACAGTATGGGTGCTCTGTTTGTAATTCTCCCAAAAAATATTTACTATAATAATGTTTTGACTGTGATGTACCAGTTTCAATGTTGCCATTTTTCAGTTCACGTTATGAAATTTTGCATGACTAAGCTTAATTTATTTATGGGGATTACATGCATACCTGAAATCGTACTTGGATAGTTAGCGGGCATCTGTGTATGTGGTTTTGTGTAACTATTAAACATTCTTTTGAACATTTATGAAGCTTTATGTGAATAAGGACAGGAATTTTATTACTAGATGGCACATAGCATTTTTATCAGGAGGCTATTTTTCTAGACTTATTGACCCAAAATGGGTAAACGGCCAGTTCTCTAGTTATGTACTAGAAGCCAGCTATTTCTCTTTGTGGCTAGCAATTAAGTCCTTATGATGTGGAAATTCATACACGAAAAAATTTTTGTTGCCACATGTGAACGAAATGAAGGCTTCATTATAGCAATTGAAGGTTTACTGTGATGTGGAATGTTGTATGGTTTTGGTACAGTTTTATCTAGGTTTACTGTGATGCACTAGCCTTTGAGTTAGATCATCAACGTGCACTTTTGTATGAGTATTCTAAAATAATGCAACAGATTGTGCACTTTTATATGAATATTCTAAATTAATGCTGTACAAAATCTATCATAAAACGGCCATTCTGGCTAGACCTCAAACTTGAGTAAATTTAAATCAGTTCCACCTGCTGAATTTTTTTACTGAACTGAAAACTAGAAAATGGAGTTGCATGGGGCTCATTGAAAAGCTTCGCTAGCATGGTTATTAAATGTGAATAATAAGATTCATACCTTTCTACATGTTTAGTTTGTTTTGCATGGGAGTGAGGTCATTAGTGGCTACCACGGTAGAGGAATATCATAAATTTTTTTGGGTTGACTTTTTAACCTGACTTTAAACAGGTGGACAGAAAAATGGTAAAGCAAACCGTTATGACATCAGTATATGGTGTTACCTATATTGGTNGAACTCCACTAAGTAGGGCTGATGTGGGTGAACATCAAATATTAGGTCATGATCTAATTGATGAAGCCACAAAAAAAATAAAATTAATTAGAGACTGATTGAAAGTCGTTCAAGACCGACAGCAAAAGTATTATGACCCAAGGCACAGAGTAGAGTTTGAAGTTGGTGATTTTATATTTCTAATTGTCAAGCCAATGAAAAGTACAGTCAGATTTAGTCGAAGTCGTTGAGTTTCAAGTACATCAGTCCTTTTGAAGTCATCGAATGGATTGATCAAGTTAGGCCACAGGCTAAGCCTTACATACTAATTTGTCAGACAATCATAATGTGTTTCACATTTCACTCTTAAGGAAATGGGTTTCAAATGCAGACCAATGAATTTCACATGAAGATATAAAAGTACAGAATAGTTTAACATATATTGACGAGCCCGAAAAAATTTTAGAAACAGATATTAACAAGTTGAGAAATAAACACATTCCTTATATTAAAATAAAATGTAAGTACATGCCAAAAAAATAATCTACATGGAAAAAAGAGCAAGAAATTCGACAAAAATATCCTTTTCTACTCCGAGAAAACTCAGATAGTTCAAGAATGAAATTTTTATAAAAAAGTGAGAGTTGTAACATTCAATTTTAAGAAAACAAGAAAAATTTTGACAATTTTAAAATATACCCCATTTNGAAAGTGAGTTGTAACATTCAATTTTAAGAAAACAAGAAAAATTTTGACAATTTTAAAATATAACCCATTTTTTGCATCCCTGAAAGTCGTCCAAATTATTTTTATAATGTTCTACAATTTTGTGTCAATAAAATTGAAACATAAAACTATATATAATTTATTAACATAAGTGATTTTAGAAAAATAACTAATTAAATTAATCAAAGAAATCTTACTCATTAATTAATTTAAGTAATCACTGATTTATTAAACATGTTACTTTAGCAAAAGAGAATTTCACTTATCAAGTCATGCAACAGCATGATTGAATCTACCAAAATGACAAAAGAGAATTTCCCTTATCAAGTCATGCAACAGCTTGATTGAGGGACTGTTTGGGGCAGCTGCAGCTTATTGAATAATCTGTCAACAAGCTGATTAAAAATAATCTGCTGATAAGCTAAGTGCGGTGGCCATTATAATTTTTTATTTTTTTGGAAATGCCAGACCGTTGCCAGAGAGCTGTCACCGCAGCGTTTTCAAAACGNACTGATTAAAAATAATTTGCTGATAAGCTAAGTGCGGTGGCTATTATAATTTTTTATTTTTTTGGAAATGCCAGACCGTTGCCAGAGAGCTGTCACCGCAGCGTTTTCAAAACGCATAAGCTACCTAAATGCAATTTACCCAAACAGTCCAGGTGCATTTTTAAAACGCCACCACACCAAATAAGCTCCCCAAAACAGACCCTAAATCTAACGAAATGAACTAATTTCAATTAAGTAAATTTAATATATCTATGTATATACATATCTATTAAACTAAAATCCAATCTAATTTCTTCTCTATCAATCTTCCTCGTTCCTCACTTCCTCTAACTTCTCACTTCGTGAGCCTGAGATAGCTCAGCAAAGCGGAGCTTTAGTCGGGAGAAAACAGAGAGATTCTACTCTTAGTTACAGTTCTAAAAATTAGCAAGATTAAGGGAAATTGAGGTGGTTGGGAGGTAATTAAGATAATATTTCAAGCATACATATTTATATATGTGCTTTAGGTAAAATTTTCTTTTTTTTTTTCCTATTACTAGTTCTCTAGTTTTTCTCTTTGTCAGTAAGCAGGCCATAGGAAGATGGAAATGCAAAGTTGGGAGTTCAAACCTATGAAAGATTTTTGGGTTTGATTATAAGGTAGATTCATACATGTATGTGTAGTTNGGTTCCTCACTTCCTCTAACTTCTCACTTTGTGAGCCTGGGATAGCTCAGCAAAGCGGAGCTTTAGTCGGGAGAAAACAGAGAGATTCTACTCTTAGTTACAGTTCTAAAAATTAGCAAGACTAAGGGAAATTGAGGCGGTTGGGAGGTAATTAAGATAATATTTCAAGCATACATATTTATATGTGTGCTTTAGGTAAAATTTTCTTTTTTTTTTTCCTATTACTAGTTCTCTAGTTTTTCTCTCTGTCAGTAAGCAGGCCATAGGAAGATGGAAATGCAAAGTTGAGAGTTCAAACCTATGAAAGATTTTTGGGTTTGATTATAAGGTAGATTCATACATGTATGTGTAGTTAGTTAATTGTAGTAAATCTAAACTATAATCTGCAACAAATTAATATTGAATTTGTAGCCGCCTACGAAAAGGATAGAAGGGAAAAGGAGGAAGGGAAGGAAGGAAGAGTGGATTAGAAAGGTATCAAGAAGGTTTTATGCAAGATAGTTCATTTGAGGTATGTTTTCAGAAGTGAATTATGTTTAGAGTTAAATCGCGATATAAGTCAAGAATATCATGAATATTCTAAGGGGTATGTATTCCAATTAGATTACACTAGGCGGTGAGCTCGAGATGAGCTTGAGGAAACTCATAAAACAACTATGTCGTTTCAAGAGAAATAATTTTGTGCTAAATTAAAAATAATATATTTCTAAGTTTTCTATATGACTTCTTGTGACTTATGAAAACATTTAGAGTTTAGGTATATTGATGAATACCTGCACATGAGTGTATGAATGTCGGCATTGAACTGACAGTAACGATAATTACAATTTTTTTATTGCTTTGATATAATGATCATGTTAATCAAATTTTCCCCCTTTTATATATAATTTATGATTTATCTATAATGAGTGATTGCTATAGAAATTATAATTTGGGGAATGTCACAAGTGTTGTGTTAGGTATTATTACGTGAAAGCAAATAAGTACGGATGAGAACCCTGACTTCCGGTATTCAATTGAGGATGAAAATTCAAGAATACTTAGATCATATGAGGACCGAAAGTAGAGAACAGTCGGTACCAGAGGGCTATTAATAATCGCTATGTTGAAAGGGGTCCAACCTTTATCAATAATTAATACCCAATAACATGACATGACATAAGAATAGCTGATCTATATACAATTACAAGTGAAATTTCTATGATTAGATTAATGAGTTTTATGAATATGTTTATGATTGCACATGAATTGATGCAATACATATTTATACAGCTGTCATGATTCTTTGCGTTACATATATTTTATTTTACATATTTTATACGATTGTAGCATGTTGTGATGTGTTGTTTACATGTGCATAAGATGCATATGCTCATACAAATTGTTTCTTTTTTGTCAATAAAATTATTTATTTAGTCTTAATTATTTTGTTGAGCTTGTAGCTCACTCTATGTTGTTGACTCTCAGAAAGAAGACAGAAGCACAAGGCGAGTAATCAGAAGTGACGTATACAGTTTGTCTTATATAATTTTAGAGATTGTACAAACTTTTGGGTACATACTTTTATTATTAGATTTAGCAGCTCTGTAGATATTATTGGTAATATGATTTTCTACGCTTCCAAATATATGTGAATGAGAATGAACTATTACTTGAAATGAATCATGTATGCTTGCGATGATTGAGTTAGACTGATTTTTTTATTCATTAGGACCTAATTTTGTAAGTCAGGATAGATGTTGATGAGAATTTGGCTGAGTTGTCTGCCCCTATCACACCACTAATGACCCTAAAACAAGAGGCAAGTTGAGTTGTGGCAAGTAAAATGGTGAAGCGTCCAAACAGCCAAATCCTGCCCTCTCAAATGTGAGCAAGCAAAAGAACAAAAATTGATGCTCGAAGATGTGAGTTCCTAGACACAAGCAAAAGTGATGCCAAATAAAATTCAAAGACAGCTATCTCAATTTAGTGACAAGATCAATGAGATAATGACGCAAACAAACATGATGATACAACTCATGCAAGAGTATTACTGCAACTCCTACACTCATTCCCCATGCCAGTCAAAAAGTATCCAGTAGTGCTCTGATCAATCCACCGGCTAGCCCCATACCTCACATCTCCCACAAGCAAGATGTCCACAAAGAAAGATCAAAGGCTAGCCCAATAACACCATCCCATTCCTCAAAATATTTAAAGCACATCTGAGAGTCCATAACAGCGATAACTTGAAAACAATATTAATCAGAAACTTGAGGCAATCATAGCTGCAGAGCAAGTTGAAAAGTTGGTGGACAAAATTAATTTGCATCAAACGGAATATGATTTAGGTGTCCTTCCAAAGTGTGCTCTTTTAGATTAAATACTTTTAATAGGAATGATATCCTAAGCATTACTTAGCCCAAATCAAAGTAAATTAACAATGTTGATGCTCTACTCTTCTGCCAATTCGGTAAAGTTTAATTTCACTTGCTTTCAAATGGTGTGATAAACTGCCTAATGACTATTAAAACATTCACCGATCTCGAAACAATATTCAAAAAAAAATATGCTAATGTAATTGTGAGAATACTATTCAAACAACCTTCCATGATGATGGCCATATTGAAAAATAATCTCAGCCAAAAGGGAGATTATTATGAAAACATTCATATATCAAAGCAACTCATTTTTGGGCTCAAATATTGATGTAAAGATAAAAAAATTAAAAACAAAAAATAAAAAAATGTTCAAGCAAAAAATGCCTTTAAGCTTAGAGAAACCGATCATTTAACCCATTTCTCACACCTATTTGTCAAAGATGAAAAATATAAATATCTATAGCTCATAAATTACAAATGACATATCAAATGTATCTAGAAGATTACTCAAAAAACACTCATGCAAGTAAAGACGTTGTATGTGCCCTTCACAAGTAGGTTTGTCACAAATAGCATCATTATATTGTGGTTAGACACATAATTTGAATGCTCTACAAATACTCAACCCATGAATTGTGAACCATAAAGCGCACATGATGTGATATGAAGCCTTTCATTAGAAAAGTTCAACATAAAAATTAACCCAATAGGAAAACATAGATTATTGATCAACAAAATCCCCATTAATGATGCAATACATGGTTGTTAACAATGATCATTATGTTGAGTTGGGTCAACAACTCTACCAAGTAAACCAACATCCACAAACTCAAGTTGATGGAACCAGAAGATCTTCATTAGATTTGTCATCATTTTCTAACATTTGCTGAAAGCTAACAATGGTATATTAATTATTTCCTAAATCAAACTTTTATCATCATAACCTTAATATTTAGAGCCTATTGATAATCTATAATTAAAAATTTACCTCACAATCAATGTGTGACTAACTATAGGTGCTTGTGCCTATAAAAAATCTGAAACCATATTATAAATTTCTTACAAACTAAGAATAAAATCTCTAGATAGTTTCTTGTAAAATCTCTAGATAGTTTCTTGTCATCTATCAAATTTATTATTACAAATTTAACCCCAAACCACTCATATAAAAGCATCGAGTGAAATTTTTAAAGCCGTCTCACACCATTTGTTAGGAAAGATAGGTCTCAAACCAAAAGCCAGCACCACAAAAGAAAATATCAAAAATTGTATGGGTAGAATTAAGTAAACTTCTTCCACGTAGCGCAAAGATGAAATAATCCATTAAATTTAAATGAGGTACAATATGAGATTACAATTCATATAAAATTAGAGATAAAGTTTGTTGTAATATTTTATCTACAATAAAATGAGTCACATGCCACAAAAATGAAATCTAGATGTGGAGAAGAAGTTGCTCAAGTTACTCTCATATCTTCTATATTGCAAGAGTGCAAATGAGAATTTGTTTCTTATCATGACCAAGGAATTTTTCTCTTGCTATAATTGGAAATACAAGGCTTCCCTCTCTCTCTCTCTCTCTCTCTCTCTCTCTCTCTCTCACACACACACACACACACACACACACATAACCCCTAAAGGTCTCCATCTCTTAAGGTAAACTTCACACACAAATCAAGATGTTAAAACCTTTAATCTCATTCAAGTTCAAAGTTAATAGCAATAATATAAGTTCCATTTTTTAAGATAACATATGATTTGTCAAATGATTTTAATAAGGCTATAAGACCAAATTCATTATGAAAAATCATTTTACCATTATGGCGAATACTGACCTAAAAACAAAATACTTCTTTATTTTATAATCAAGCGTTCAAGATTTCACCATGCAACTATTAAAATTATATTAGATTATGAATATAAAATTATAAGATACCATAAAATTACCTCCAGAAGATTCAGCATCTTACGGGTCTGTGAAAATATTAAAATGTGGTGTCCCTCTTTAACTAAGTTTTCCTGAAACAGAAAGATCAAAAAGCTTAAATAGGCCACACGCATGGCTAAGACATGGTAATCCAATAAATTGTATACAGTGTATAAATTATTCTTACCAATAATGGCANATTTTCCTGAAACAGAAAGATCAAAAAGCTTAAATAGGCTACACGCATGGCTAAGACATGGTAATCCAATAAATTGTATACAGTGTATAAATTATTCTTACCACTAATGGCATGATAAAGGATAATTTGCATGATATGTGCTGGTCCATTTTAAAAACATTGTGATTTACTGAATTTAACAAATTCAACGCCATTTCTTCCATCAAAACAAGCTCTTCACGATTTAGCATTGTGTTCATTCCTTCAAGTACACCTTCTGCAGCTCTTTTGGTCAACAGTAGCGGATGATCACATATTTTTTTTAAAATCTATTCAAAATCAAGATATGGAAGCATGTCATTAAGTATTAGGACACCCGCAAATTTTCATATTTTACAGGAATATAGCATATTCAAATATGAAAAATTTTTATATAATAAATATCAAATACTTTCCACAATTAACAAAGTACAGTTGCAGCAAATTCTATCACTATGTAATATCTAACCAAACTCCAGTAACTTCTGCAACATAATGAAATAATAGATATTTAGGTTAAATAAAACAATGCCCACTAAGAATTATAAGCACGAAATAATAATCTTGCAAAAAAGAATCTGTGATTTAATTTACTTTTTTAAGTGAAAAGACAAGCAGTTTTCATAGGGGCAAGCGAATGAACATTTCATTACTAGACAACCAGTATATAAAATAAGCCATCTATTAAACTACAAAATTACAATGGGTAATCACAGTCCTAGTGAATCTTTCACTTAAAGTGGAGACATTATAAATCAAAACATATAAAAGAAAGCATAGAAAAATTGTGTCTCTATTAGCCCATCTATTTAAAGGCAACCAACTCAAGACAAAGCAACCAATAGCATGTAGAGATATATATGTACAGTAGTGCCAGCATCAATATGTTTTTTTGGTATTTCTTACTAACTTGACATAGAAAATGTAAAACAGACAATAAACCTATGGATATAAAACCATCCAACTTGATTAGATAGTAGTACATAGACTGTTAACCATAAAAAATAAATAAATAAAGATTAAAATATATTACCTGCTCCCACCCCAAGATGCCTAGCTGCTCCCACTCTTTCCTTCGGTTTCTAAAAAATTATTCAGCCGGAATAACTCACGTAACAGAGTCCCATATTCCCTTCATTCATCTCACAAATTGCATGGACAAGGCCCCTGCTCCATTTTACTCTTCTTGGGGTAGAAACAAAACTCCCATGTTATTAGCCCCAGCCTCTCCTTTCACGTACGAAGCAGAAGTCGAAGCCTCACTCTTGTCTCAAATGAATCGCCCAGCAACCACTCCTCCCTCTCAATCAANGAACTCCCATGTTATTAGCCCCAGCCTCTCCTTTCACAGACGAAGCAGAAGTCGAAGCCTCACTCTTGTCTCAAATGAATCGCCCAGCAACCACTCCTCCCTCTCAATCAAACCGAACCGCAGAAGTTTTCTTCGCAATTAGAGCCAATGGGAAGACAATGCCAGAATCAATGCATACAAATTTTTGCTCTGCTGCACTACACCTCACAAAAAATTCGAGACCCCTAACCACCTTTCTACCTGTGTTTGCATGATAGCCCTCCCAACCACTCCACCTCTGTTGTTCACTTGTCTATTCTCGTGATACAGACGTGATTAGAGTTAGTAGAAGTAACGAGGGGACCGCAGCATCCAAGGACCTTCGAAACCACCAAACGTCTGTTCTGCTACATTTCGCACAACAGAGTCGAACGCTTGCCTCCCTTCTGCATCTAGTCATCTTGCTTTCCCTGAACAAACTCGTCAGCCCATATCCGTTTTGAGTATAACCCAATAGATGCTGAAACCCAATTGCATCACTATTCTCCTCACACCAAAGCCAGCCGAACGTCTATCCCCTCCAAACATCCTTTTTTCTCTTCATATATAATATGTAACACATATTATATATATTACTATATTAAAAAAAGATATATATATATATATATATA
>JXCR01147344.1:161857-185528 GCA_002079205.1 Phalaenopsis hybrid cultivar
CACTCATGCGATGTAAAACCATAAAATGAATCATCGAAAACACACAAATCCAATGCATAACTGAAGATAACCAACTTACAAAGTTTGTTCCCAAAAGCATCACAACCTCTCTTATAGCTCCTCTCAAACACACCCAAAGAAAATACAAGAGAATGCACCCCTAAAGGCTTGCCTCCTTGAAAGAGGAAGAAAACCCTTAAGGCACTCAAGAAATCTCAAAGGTAGCTCTTAGCAACCTCTAGATGTCCGAAAACGTGTCATAGCATCTTCCTTTATATCCCTTGTCCAAATCCAACAAGGGGGCTCTTTCCAAGTAGAGAAGAAGCAGCGGTGGCATGATCACACCTGAGTCTGGCGTAGGCATGACGTGACCATGCCAGGATATGACGTTATCACACTGACTGTGGCGTAGCTACTCCCAGATTTGGTGTTACTACGTCGCCCATGCAGAGTGGGTGACGTAATTATGCCATATTTAGGCGCGGTTACACCGATTGAACTATCATGTTTTCTCCATTTTGTTGCCCTGTAATGCACATTTCATCACTTGTAACTTGTGAAACATCACAAATAACCTTTTAAAAGCATAAAATCATGATAATTAATGAAGAAAGTGCAGATTTAAACTCAAAAAAAAAAGTGAATTTGACTCGTGTCAATTCCCCCAAACATACCTATTATTTGCCCTTAAATAATCTGACAACTCTACTGTGACTAAATTTATTTTAGTAGTTCTCATGTAAGGTTCCTGATTCCTTAACTAGATTATTTAAATGCAATTAAGGGATATACATATCTCATTTTCAGGTTGGTCTATCATTAATTTCTAATGCGCCACCCTTTCCTTAAAATCCTTCTTCTCAAATCTAAGAACACCTCAAAATTATTAACATAGTGTGATTGAAATGTTTTCATTTTCCAAAGTAAATCAATTAGGATCTATTCGACCAACTCAACATCAACATTTTTTCGGAATGTGATGTTATAAGGCTTTTATTAATAAAGATATTAAGTCTTATTAATTAGAGAAGCCTTAGATATTCATTTCTATTTTAAAATTGGTATGCTCACCTCAAGCTTCTTCTCAAGGAGGTTGACCACTTGTTGATTTTTCTTTTGAATCATGCTCTGCACACTTCTTTTTTCATCATCTGCAGTAAAATTGGCAAAGCAAATATGTAAGTATACCAAAAATAACAAGAAAACATGTTTAACTGTAATTCTCCTAAAATCTGAATATTTCTTAATGTCTTTTCCCAACAATGATTCAAAAAATTTGATAGCTGAAATGTTGCCACGAGGCAAGTGGCTAAGCACATATGCATACATGTTAAGTAATACGAGGTTTAATGAGTCCGCATGTCGATCCCACAAAGAAAGACTTATTCTAACTGGTGAATCTTTAGTTTACTAATTTTCTAAACCTAGTTTTACGCAGTCGCAATTGCAAAGTTTGAAACCTACAATTCAAAGAAAATAAAAAAAGAAAACAAAAGAAAGATTTAGAAATACGAGAAATATAAATTCAAAAATGTCCTTCAGAGGAGAAAAACTCGTGCTTCCGTGATTTAGGCGTCGTGATTCTGTAGTTTTTCTAGGTGTTCCCTAATGTGATAGTTGCCAACCAAGGATAAAAGTTTCTCCTTAGCCTATGCCTGGGTAATAAGAAGAATTAATCACCCAAACAGTTAAGAACCATATAGTTTTTCTCAGGATCTAAGTTGCAAAATCCTAATGATAATATGCCTATTTCACTAGGTTTTTGTGGTTAATTTATTCGTTCCACTATGCAACAGACAAAAGTTATAGTTCATGAAATATTTTAACATTCTAATTGGCTAAATCAGGAGCAAACAAAGATCGAAAAGTGAACCTAACAACATGAAAAATAATATGCCTAGAAAACGTTATGGGAAAAAACACACATAAGAAACTACAAAGAACAGTAGCCTTACATCACATCAACATGAAAAGAATTTAGCTACTCATCATGCAATGTAAATCCAGAAAACAAATCATAAAAAACACACAAAATCAATGCGTAACTGAAGATGAACAATTTACAAAGCTTGTTCCCTCTCCACACAATTGACGTACCTTGCCATACAATGATTTCACTCCAGTAAAGACTCACACAAGTAGCGCAACCTCTCTTACAACTTCTCTCAAACACACCCAAACATAATACAAGAGAAAACACTCCTAAAGGCTTGCTTCCTTGAAGGAGGAAGAAAACCCTTAAGGCATTAAAGAACTCTCAAATTCCTCTGAAACCTCAACCTCCAACAACCTCTAGATGTCCAAAAACGTGCCCTCACATCTTGCTTTATAAAGCTTATCCAAATCCAACAATAGGGCTCTTTCTATGCAGAGAAGAAGCAACGATGGCGTGGTCATGACCGAATTCAACGTAGCCATGGCAAACAAGTCGTAGTTGTGGTGTGAACACGCCAGGATACCACATAATCACGCTGACTGCGGCGCAACTATGCTCAGATTTGGCGTAACTACGCCACTTTTGGGCATGGTTGATTGGACTACCATGATTTCGTCGTTTTCTCGCTCTTTAATGGTCGTTTAATAACTTGTAACCTGTAAAACACCACAAACAAGCTTTAAAAAACATAAAATTGTGATAAATAAGAAAGAAGTGCTGAATTAAACATAAGAAAAACACGTAAACTTTCCTCATGTCATATTTCCTTAGGTGGGGCCAGCTTAGATATTCCTCGTGGTTGTCGCTGTAAGATCCTTGGGTTGAAACCTGCCTGTAAGATATGGTGGTTAGTCGATGATGTGGTAGGAACTTCAAGTTCTGATGCTAGGGTTTGAACATTCGGTTTGTATTGAGCTGGTAGGAACTGACGTTGTATTTCCTGTTTCATCTTAGACTAGGTAGTAATTTTACTCTTTCATTCTCGCTGTTGAAGAACCTTCAAGTTCTCCCTCCACTAAGATGCTCTCTTCTTTAACTTGCTGGCAGCTGGTTTCATCTTTCCGTTCTGCGAGATGTCCTGACACTCAAAAATATATTCCAAGGTCTAGAACCACTCAATGACCTTATCCGGATCTAAGTGGTCATCGAAATAAGACAAATCTACATTACTTTAAAATAGTTCATTCAGTTCAAGTCTTTATGACAGATGTTCTTTATCCTTGACATCCGTATGGTGGAAGAGATTCACTTTATTTCGTCATTCTAACAAGTCACCATTGTGGCTACAGGTGACCCAACCTAATTGCCTCCTCTCGAANAGGGTGGCTGGGAGATTGGTTGGAGGGTGGAGTAGCACGTTGAGAAGGTGGTAAAACAACTGAGAAGACTCGCCACACTTTAGGATGGTGGACAACGAGCGGGGAAGTGCAGGTAGCAATCAGAAAAGCCATGGGAGTGCGGCTGGTGAGGGAAAACGGCGGTCAGAACAACTGGCAGCAAGCTGACGGCTAGGATGAGTGATGAAGGGTTATGGAAGATGAAAATGAAAGATATATCACCACCTCAGAGTATGATACAGTCGGAGCACTACCATCTCCTTGATACAACCCTACAAAAGGTAAAACTCTCCACACAGGAAATCTGAAAACAAACACAACAAAGACAACCCTAATTCTCTAAAAACAACAATATATAGACTCCTATTGGAGGAGAAAAGGAAAGAGGTAGGAAAGAAAACTTTCACACAAAAGAAATTGGTAGGAAGGCCAGAAGAATCTAGAAAAAGACTTCACGGGTTCGACAGCTCGTGATGCTTCTTCCTGGACCGCGATAGTTCGCGCCTGCCCCCGCCTTCGAGAGAGTTCGCGATCTCGCTCTGCTTTCGCTCCGCTTTTGCTCCTGCTTCCGCGAACACGAAGTTTTGCGAGGTTTCTAGCCTCGCGGGTTTAAAACGCCTCGCTTCGGGGCCAATTCAGCGCCCACACTCGAGCTTTGTTTTAGCACTCGCACTACAGGGGTGCCTTTTAGCACCCCGCGAAGGCACCCTGCATCACATTATATGTTGAAATTGTTGCTATGATGAATGTTTAACTCGATATTAATTTTGTTTGAGGTTCGTGTTTCTTGATATACCAATTCATAAAAGGATCTTATAAAAAAGTTGTCATTATTATGTAGAATTTGTTAATGATAAATCAAGTGAACTTTGAAATTTAAAACTCTATCTAATTGATTCTAAATGTGTATTATTATCACAACTAGTATGTAATTCATTTAATTTTCTTAACGGTGTCTGTCCATATCATCAAAATATACTTTTGTATTTTGCTTTTTTGCAATTTTTGTTTCCATATCATCTTTTTTATGAGTTCTTAGTAGTATTTATGAATTTCTCTTATCGGGGACTGCCATGACTCTGGTATCGGTTACTCGAACTCAAGACTGTCTTGGACAATC
The DNA here is from genome assembly GCA_002079205.1 of Phalaenopsis hybrid cultivar. Classification (NCBI taxonomy): domain Eukaryota; kingdom Viridiplantae; phylum Streptophyta; class Magnoliopsida; order Asparagales; family Orchidaceae; genus Phalaenopsis; species Phalaenopsis hybrid cultivar. The sequence goes on from JXCR01147344.1 coordinate 166,251, forward strand.
ACTGTTAATTCGGTTGGACTCTCTATCATGGGCTCAGCTGGAACTGCGTACATCTTTTCCTCATCAGTTGGAAGTTGGTACTCCTTTATACCTTGTCTTCTTTAGTGTCTACTGTGTCATTACCCCTTTCTTCAATAGCCCCCTGCTCAGTAAACTATATCGTCCTGTCCCCCTGGTTTTGCAATCTGCTTCAATATGCTCAAATTCATGGCACTTAAAACACTTTATGGCGGAGATGGATTTGGAAATGTGGATTGGTGCCCTCTATTATCCACTTTAATCTAGTGTCTTGATGACCGAAAAGCTACCGCGAGGCAAGTGGCCAAACACGCAAGTATACGTGTCAAGTAATATGCGGTTCAATGAGTCCGCGTTTCGATCCCAAGAGGAAATAATTAAAACTTATTCCAATATGTGAATCTCTAGTTTACTAACTTTCTAAACCTAATTTGACATAATCATTGTTGCGAAGCTCAAACTTACAATTCTAAGCAAATCAAAAAAGAAAATGAAAGAAACATCTAGAAACACAAGAAATGTGAATTAAAAAATGTCCTTTAGAGGAGAAATGCTCATGTTTCTGTGATTTATTCATTGTGATTTTGTGGTTTTCGTAGGTATTCTTTTATGTAGTAGTTGTCTACCCGGGAGAAAAGTTTCTTCTTAGCCCATGCCTAAGTCGTAAGAAGAATCGGACAACCACAATTCAGTTTTGCTTAACCATACCACATTTCTTAGGATTTTTTAGATCCCATATCTTGGTTGCAAAATTATAATAATAATATGCCTATTTCATTTATTTTTTTCCACTACGCAACGAGTAGAAGTTATAGTTCATGAAATGTTTTAACATTCTAATTGGTCAAATTAAGATAAAATGAAGATAAAAAAGTTAACCTAAAACATGAAACATGATGTGCAAAAAATTTTATGAGAAAAAACACATAAAAGAAAATCACAAAGAACGCCAGCCTTACATCACAGGAACACGAAAGAAATTTAGCCACTCATGCGATGTAAAACCATAAAATGAATCATCGAAAACACACAAATCCAATGCATAACTGAAGATAACCAACTTACAAAGTTTGTTCCCAAAAGCATCACAACCTCTCTTATAGCTCCTCTCAAACACACCCAAAGAAAATACAAGAGAATGCACCCCTAAAGGCTTGCCTCCTTGAAAGAGGAAGAAAACCCTTAAGGCACTCAAGAAATCTCAAAGGCCTCTAAAACCCTAGCTCTTAGCAACCTCTAGATGTCCCAAAACGTGTCATAGCATCTTCCTTTATATCCCTTGTCCAAATCCAGCAAGGGGGCTCTTTCCAAGTAGAGAAGAAGCAGCGGTGGCATGATCACACCCGAGTCTGGCGTAGGCATGATATGACCATGCCAGGATATGACGTTATCACACTGACTGTGGCGTAGGTACTCCCAGATTTGGTGTTACTACGTCGCCCATGCAGAGAGGGCGACGTAATTATGCCATATTTAGGCGCGGTTACACCGATTGAACTATCATGTTTTCTCCGTTTTGTTGCCCTGTAATGCACATTTCATCACTTGTAACTTGTGAAACATCACAAATAACTTTTTAAAAGCATAAAATCATGATAATTAATGAAGAAAGTGCAGATTTAAACACAAAAAAAAAAAAGTGAATTTGACTCGTGTCAATTCCCCCAAACTTATCTATTATTTGCCCTTAAATAATCTGACAACTCTACTGTGACTAAATTTATTTTAGTAGTTCTCATGTAAGGTTCCTGATTCCTTAACTAGATTATTTAAATGCAATTAAGGGATATACATATCTCATTTTCAGGTTGGTCTATCATTAATTTCTAATGCGCTACCCTTTCCTTAAAATCCCTCTTCTCAAATCTAAGAACACCTCAAAATTATTAACATAGTGTGATTGAAATGTTTTCATTTTCCAAAGGTTGTAAATCAATTAAGATCTATTCGACCAACTCAACATCAACATTTTTTCGGAATGTGATGTTATAAGACTTTCATTAATAATTAGAGAAGGCTTAGATATTCATTTCTATTTTAAAATTGGTATGCTCACCTCAAGCTTCTTCTCAAGGAGGTTGACCACTTGTTGATTTTTCTTTTGAATCATGCTCTGCACACTTCTTTTTTCATCATCTGCAGTAAAATTGGCAAAGCAAATATGTAAGTATACCAAAAATAACAAGAAACCATGTTTAACTGTAATTCTCCTAAAATCTGAATATTTCTTAATGTCTTTTCCCAGCAACGACTCAAAAAACTTGATAGCTGAAATGTTGCCACGAGGCAAGTGGCTAAGCACACATGTATACATGTTAAGTAATACGAGGTCTAATGAGTCCGCATGTCGATCCCACAAAGAAAGACTTATTCTAACTGGTACTAATTTTCTAAACTTAGTTTTACGCAGTCGCAATTGCAAAGTTTGAAACCTACAATTCAAAGAAAATAAAAAAAGAAAACAAAAGAAAGATTTAGAAATACTAGAAATATAAATTCAAAAATGTCCTTCAGAGGAGAAAAACTCGTGCTTTCGTGATTTTGGTGTTGTGATTCTGTAGGTTTTCTAGGTGTTCCCTAATGTGATAGTTGCCGACCAAGGATAACAGTTTCTCCTTAGCCTATGCCTGGGTAATAAGAAGAATTAGAAATCCAAACACTTAAGAACCATATAGTTTTTCTCAGGATTCTTCAGATCCCCTATCTAAGTTGCAAAATCCTAATGATAATATGCCTATTTCACTAGGTTTTTGTGGTTAATTTATTCGTTCCACTATGCAACAGACAAAAGTTATAGTTCATGAAATATCTTAACATTCTAATTGGCTAAATCAGGAGCGAACAAAGATCGAAAAGTGAACCTAACAACATGAAAAATAATATGCCTAGAAAACGTTATGGGAAAAAACACACATAAGAAACTACAAAGAACAGTAGCCTTACATCACATCAACATGAAAAGAAATTATCTACTCATCATGCAATGTAAATCTAGAAAACAAATCATAAAAAACACAAAAAATCAATGTGTAACTGAAGATAAACAATTTACAAAGCTTGTTCCCTCTCCACACAATTGACGTATCTTGCCATACAATGATTTCACTCCAATAAAGACTCACACAAGTAGCACAACCTCTCTTACAACTTCTCTCAAACACACTGAAACATAATACAAGAGAAACACTCCTAAAGGCTTGCTTCCTTGAAGGAGGAAGAAAACCCTTAAGGCATTAAAGAACTCTCAAATTCCTCTGAAAGCCCAACCTCCAACAGCCTCTAGATGTCCAAAAACGTGCCCTCACATCTTGCTTTATAAAGCCTATCCAAATCCAACAATAGTGCTCTTTCTATGCAGAGAAGAAGCAACGATGGTGTGGTCATGACCGAATTCAACGTAGCCATGCCAAACAAGTCGTAGTTGTGGTGTGAACACGCCAGGATACCACATAATCACGCTGACTGCGGCGCAGCTATGCTCAGATTTGGCGTAACTACGCCGCTTTTGGGCATGGTTTGTTGGACTACCATGATTTCGTCGTTTTCTCGCTTCTTAATGGTCGTTTAATCACTTGTAACCCGTAAAACACCACAAACAAGCTTCCACAAACATAAAATTGTGATAAATAAGAAAGAAGTGCTGAATTAAACATAAGAAAAACACGTAAACTTTCCTCATGTCATATTTCCTTAGGTGGGGCCAGCTTAAATATTCCTCGTGGTTGTGGCTGTAAGATCCTTTGGTTGAAACCTGCCTGTAAGATATAGTGGTTAGTCGACGATGTGGTCTCTTCACTTCTGATGCTAGGGTTTGAACATTCGGTTTGTATTGAGCTGGTAGGAACTGACGTTGTATTTCCCGTTTCATCTTGGACTAGGTAGTAATTTTACTCTTTCATTCTCGTTGTTGAAGAACCTTCAAGTTCTCCTTCCACTAAGATGCACTCTTCTTTAACTTGTTGGCAGCTGGTTTCATCTTTCCGTTCTGCGAGATGTCCTGACACTCAAAAATATATTCCAAGGTTCAGAACCACTCGATGACCTTATTCAGATCTAAGTGGTCATCGAAATAAGACAAATCTACATTACTTTAAAATTTTGGGTTCTCAAATAGTTCATTCAGTTCAAGTCTTTGTGGCAGATGTTCTTTATCCTTGATATCCGTATGGTGGAAGAGATACACTTTATTTCGTCATTCTAACAAGTCACCATTGTGGCTACAGGTGACCCAACCTAATTGCCTCCTCTCGAAGGTGGCAAGTCTCTTTTGTAATTGGCGGATTTCCTATTACTTATCCTCCCTAGAAATACCCTGGATACTTCTTTGTGAACTTCTCATAAAAAACGTGTCCTTTCCCCTCGACCCGGCTTCCGACAATTATCTCCTTGGCAACATATCTAGGTTTTAGAAATTTGTAGCGGGTATTTGGGGATATGAAAGAAACTTTTTGGAGTGGAGATGGTTTGGGTATAATGAATGCTAGAAAACCTTAGGACAGGATTATAGTTAAGCTAGCTCTGATATGTATTATTACCAGAGTTAACCCAAATCACAATAGAAAAAATAACTATTATTACCGAAAACAGATAACAATTACAATCAACACACTTGAAAGGAAAAAAATACAACAATACAACACTTGAGAATCTGAAATAGCAACATACAACACAAATAATTAAACTAGGGTGGTGATCGGCGGGGGCTTGGAAGGTGGCGGTAATGTGGGAGCGCGGAGGAAGTGGGTGGATATGATTGTAGCCACCTATTTGCTTTCAAAAATAATATTTTCTTTTCCTATTGTGGTTTGGGTTTACTCTGGTATCATTTGGTATTAGAGCTAGCATAACCCCAATCCTATCATAGGGTTTTTAGCAACCCCTATATTGCATAGTGCCAAAACCTTAATCACCCCCTAGGAGATAATTTTCGGAATCAAATTAGGAATCTACCTACTGTAAACAATACACAATGACTACGCTACAGATGTTACATTTGCTTGATTTCATTAAGGAAATAACCCAAGGGTGGATCACCGTCGACCGTAACAGTGAAATCCGTGAAAGGAGCAAGAAGAACACCTGAATCCTTTCCATGTGAATGATTCCAGTGGAGCAAAAGACATGCCATTTTGCTTTATGGTACAATATCAGTGGTGGCCTAGAGATGAGGTGTCTGTTGGAGGATACAAAGATGAGATGTATGTTAGAGTAGAGATGAGGCACCTGTTAGAGGATACAAAGATGAAATGTCTGTAAAAAGATATAAAGATGACATGCCGTTTGGATGTACAAAGATCTGGGGATAAATGTGGTCCTACCATATTTCGAGGGGAGAATGGATCTAGATAATTTCCTCGAGTGGATGCAGACTATTGATTGGAGGAGGTGCTTGATGACAGACGAGTGAAGCTTGCCATCATCAAGCTGAAAAAGAATACTTTTTTGCTGTGGGAGAATCTGAAGTGGGGAGGCAGAGAAGAATGGGACAAAATTACTTCTTGGGATAAAATGAAGAAGGCAATACAACGACAATACCGAACCCCACACTACTACCGAGATATTTTTTTGAGGCTCCATTGCCTGCAACAGAAGGAGCTTTCAATGGAGCATACGACAATTGGATAAAATGAAGCTCGTCATCAGTAATATGGTCCAGTTGTAACCCTATTGGATACTGAGGGACATGTGAATCTTAGCACCAAAAGTGGAGAGATAATAGAAGCAGANAAATGTTTGATTAGAATAAGTCAACATTTGCATAAGTAATAATAATGTATGGACAAAAGTCAATAGACCAGGTTCAAAGATGGCAAAAGATATGAAATGAGATAGCTTGTTGAGCAGGATAGAGCAGGTCGACCGAACTACTTAATAGAGAGTAATGGATAGCTCATCTATGGTGATTAGTACATAGATGCTCGATAATGACGTAGATTGATAACTCATCAAGGAAGCTCAATTTGCCTAATGACTAAGTCGACTAAATTTCCTACAAGATTAACTCACACTACATCCAAGTTGAATAATGAAGGTTTTACTAATAAGTTAAGATTGAGGAAAAAAAAATTATAAGGAATGGTTATCCAAGTAGGGGAACCAAGATAATATTACACCATTACCATAAGAAGATAAGAGAGATTGATTAAGGATCTCTTGGGCTTCAAGTGCAATGAATAATTAATTTATAATGCACAATCCAACCCTTCTATAAATAGGAATGATCGCTGTAGTACAATGGGAGGATTCTCATATATTAAAGAAGCTTATTTTTCAATCATTTCTTTTCTCATCTTTAGGTTGATGTAATGCTCTGATAACATTAAAGTAATTGTCACTAAACCCGATGTAACCTGTTAGGAGAAAAACTTCCTTTAACTCAAGGTGGACAATTCACACCTTAAAATATAGGTAATTTGATTATAAACAAAAAAAAAAAATTCATTTATGCCCACACACTAGAGTGATTTGATAAGAGCATGGATAAATTTGAAGTGTCTATCAAAATTCCAACTGTTACACCAAAAGACACCTCTATGTTTGAGAGTTTAGCTTCATTCTACTTAAAGAATTACACAATCTCCCCCATTTAGGTAACTGACATCCTCGTCATTTTTTGTAACCCTAATTCATTCACCAGGGAGATAGGATTCTAGAATTTTGTCCCTCTAGATTCAAGAGATGACTCCCATGTCATAATACTTGGTTTTTTTTATGGTGTGCATATTGTATTAAAAAAAGCAAAAAAAAAAAAATACAAAATAAATAAAAGCATGCCCTTATGCATGGCCAAAAGCGACCATGTTATCCCAAAGAATGATAAAAAGCTCCGAAGATGTCAGTATCGAAGTAAAAGAAAAACTATTTAAAAGGGCCCTTTGGGATGGGAAGCTCTATTGAGCTCCCGAGGAAGAAATGAAAAAGAACACATTTAAAGTAAGTGAAAAAACAAAAATATGGCACTGATTAGGATTTTCCATCAAAGTATTTTGAACCATAGCCTTCCTCATACAATTAATGATGTTAACCTTGTTGCCTTCCAATATGTTCCGTTTAGCTTCAATAGTACCATGTTAGAGGATGAGCCAAATAGAAAGAATGGCTTGGAGCTCCACAAATCCACTGTCTCAATGCTAAAATTTATGCCCAAGAGCAGATAATAATCATCCAGTTTCATCCCTACAAATCACCCCGATACTAGCATAATGGTTGGGGAGAAGAGCATCATCCACATTCACTTTGACCTAACCTGGAGGAGGGGAACCAATAGAGGGTAGAAGATATTCTATATAATTGGTTAATGTCTTTTAGTGCCTCGAAATGGGAAATGAGTGTGTCTGTGTAAGCGCCTCAAGTACAGTTGCAACCATGATAAATGGTGTAGCATGAGTTTGCTAATATTCTTCGCATTCAAAGATCTCCAACTCTGGTGGACAGCAAGCCATTAGATGTGAGCAAGCGAGATTTAAGGTTTTAGGGTAGTTGTAAGTTGCTGGATTGTTTCTTGAAAAGAGCCAAGAATAGGGGATGTGAACCCCCACTTCCAAAAAAATATAAAGAACCTTATTTACAACAAGGCAAGTAGTGGAAATATGATCCCACTTTTCTTTATCATTACATCCTCACCGACAGGTTTGAATTTTGTGGATTCCTCTATTGATCAACCAGAAATTGGTCGGTGTATCATCATGCAAGATACACCACTAAAAAAACCTCTCCCTTAGGTGTAACTTTAGGTGGCCAAGCTAATGAAATTTATCTCCACCTTTAAGAAATAGAGCATGGTAGGCTAAGGAAGTAATGATTTTACTTGAAAAATGGTGAAAAAGCTCTAGTTCATTTGCCCGAGCCTCCGACATAATTTTAACCAGGAAGACCTGCTCGTAACATTTTGTCCAAAGCATTCTTCTAGTTTCTCGCTATTCCAATCACCCCCCTTCTCAATGCTGCCACCAAGAGGTTCTCAGTAGCAACAACACTAAGGAATGTGAGTTGCATATCAAATGTCCCATCTTTGTTTTCTATGACACTTAGTACCAATTTTTGGGCTGGTGCAATGCTTTGATACCACTAAAGTAATTTTCACAACCAAATCTGATGTAGCCTATTAGGAACAAAACTACCTTTATCCCAGGGCGAGCAATTACCCATCCTGAATTTAGGTATTTTGTTTATAAGAGTGAGCAATTTTTTTCATTTGTTCCACCCTCAAGAGTGCTCTCATATGAGCATGCTTAACTTTGTAGATTTTATCAAAATTCTAATCGTTACACCAAAATATTTCTTTATGTTTAGGAGTTTAGCTTCATTCTACTTAAGGAGTTTCAAAGTCTCCCCCCCCCCACTTAGGTAACTGACATCCTCTTCTGTTTTCATAACCTAAACTCATTCACCAAGAAGATAAGATTCTAGAGGCGACCCCTATAGATTCANATAATATTTTCTTTTCCTATTGTGGTTTGAGTTTACTCTGATATCATTTGGTATTAGAGCTAGCATAACCCTAATCCTATCATAGGGTTTTTAGCAACCCCTATATTGCATAGTGCCAAAACCTTAATCACCCCCGTAGGAGATAATTTTCGGAATCAGATTAGGAATCTACCTACTGTAAACAATACACAATGACCACGCTACCGATGTTACATTTGCTTGATTTCATTAAGGAAATAACCCAAGGCTGGATCACCGTCGACCGTAACAGTGAAATCCGTGAAAGGAGCAAGAAGAACACCTGAATCCTTTCCATGTGAATGATTCCAGTGGAGCAAAAGACATGCCACATTGCTTTATGGTACAATATCAGTGGAGGCCTAGAGATGAGGTGTCTGTTGGAGGATACAAAGATGAGATGTCTGTTAGAGTAGAGATGAGGCACCTGTTAGAGGATACAAAGATGAAATGCCTGTAAAAAGATATAAAGATGACATGCCGTTTGGATGTACAAAGATCTGGGGATAAATGTGGTCCTACCATATTTCGAGGGGAGAATGGATCAAGATAATTTCCTCGAGTGGATGCAGACTATTGATTGGAGGAGGTGCTTGATGACTGACGAGTGAAGCTCGCCATCATCAAGCTGAAAAAGAATACTTTTTTGTGGTGGGAGAATCTGAAGTGGGGGAGGCAGAGAAGGGGACAAAATTACTTCTTGGGATAAAATGAAGAAGGCAATACAACGACAATACCGAACCCCACACTACTGCCGAGATATTTTTTTGAGGCTCCATTACCTGCAACAGAAGGAGCTTTCAGTGGAGTATACGACATTTGGATAAAATGAAGCTCGCCATCAGTAATATGGTCTAGTTGTAACCCTATTGGATACTGAGGGACATGTGAATCTTAGCACCAAAAGTGGAGAGATAATAGAAGCAGAGCAAACAACCATCACCAGTTAGACAACCACTCACATTTGGAGACCTCAAAAGGAGCACGTCTCATAGAGTGGAGTAGATTGGTCAGGAACAACACAAAACCACTCCGAGTGAGAAGAAGCCTGAGAATAGTAGCACGCTCACTATAGTCTCATCTAGAAAATGCTTCAGATGCGATAATTTTGTACATATCACTTCTAGTTGCCCGACGAGGTGAGTTGTATTCTTCACCAAGCAGAGAGTAGCAGAGGAAGAGAGCGATCCAGAGGCACTTGAAGAATAGAGTGACGAGTATCGGCTCTCACCAGATGAGGGTAAAATGCTGGTGGTTCGGATGGTTCTACAACCTGAAAATACGAGGGAGCAATTGTGGATTCGTCACAATATATTCTACACTCGTTGTACCGTGAAAGGAAGGGTATGCCATCTCATCATTGATGGAGGGAGGAGTAATAATATGGCGTCCACACAATTGTGGACAAATTGAGCCTCATGACTCTGATACATTCCCAAAAGTATTTCCTTTTGCGGTTGAAGAATGAGAACATGGTTAACATTAACAGGAGGCGTCTCGTAGAGTTTTTGATTGGAATTCAACAACATGATTAGTTTTGATGCCTGCTGACAGTTTGATCGTCAGACTCAACATGAAAAATTTAGAAACAACTACTTCTTCATCAAAATGGTAGGTGCATAGTTCTAACTTTTGCATAGTTCGAGATTACAGGTACCTTTGCCATCAAAGAAGCACTAGTCAAATTAGTTTTGGTGATGACAGAGGCCAACAAGATAGAAGATGCAGGTTCATACACACGACAACCGATATAAAGAGTGTTTCATGACATCCATGTTCGATAGATTACAACCATGATTGCCACCGCTTAGGGAGATACAAGTTGCTCTCGCTTCAGATCAAGTTGAACCAACCTTGGATTCCTTTTGGAGGAGTCAGCATAATACAAATAGCATGAAATTTCTGTAGTTTGCCCCTAGATAGTTGGATCAATGTGGATGTTTGCTCGCAAGTGGGGAAAACTTGGGTGTTTTAGTTGCAGTGCAACCAACAGTGAGATCCAGGTGCTCATAGCGACACAGTTGAAGACCCTTGAACCCGAGAGGTTAAGCCAGTCCGCAGCCTTCAGCATGACGACAGAAGCTTTAACGAATGTGGCCGAAGCTCCCCCAATCCCAGGTGACTGATGCGGGAGCGTCTCCGCTCCTGACGTGGGAAGGCTGCAGGATCACGCCTTTTGCGGNAAGGCACTTGAAGAATAGAGTGAGGAGTATCAGCTCTCACCAGATGTGGGTAAAATGCTGGTGGCTCGGATGGTTCTACAACCTGAAAATACGAGGGAGCAACTGTGGATTCGTCACAATATATTCTAGACTCGTTGTACTGTGAAAGGAAGGGTATGCCATCTCATCATTGATGGAGGGAGGAGTAATAATATGGCGTCCACACAATTGTGGACAAATTGAGCCTCATGACTCTGATACATTCCCAAAAGTATTTCCTTTCGCGGTTGAAGAATGAGAACATAATTAACATTAACTGGAGGTGTCTAATAGAGTTTTTGATTGGAATTCAACAACATGATTAGTTTTGATGCCTGCTGACAGTTTGATCGTCAGACTCAACATGAAAAATTTAGAAACAACTACTTCTTCATCAAAATGGTAGGTGCATAGTTCTAACTTTTGCATAGTTCGAGATTACAGGTACCTTTGCCATCAAAGAAGCACTAGTCAAATTAGTTTTCGTGATGACAGAGGCCAACAAGATAGAAGATGCAGGTTCATACACACGACAACCAATATAAAGAGTGTTTCATGACATCCCTGTTCGATAGATTACAACCATGATTGCCACCGCTTAGGGAGATACAAGTTGCTCTCGCTTCAGATCAAGTTGAACCGACCTTGGATTCCTTTTGGAGGAGTCAGCATAATACAAATAGCATGAAATTTATGTAGTGTGCCCCTAGATAGTTGGATCAATGTGGATGTTTGCTTGCAAGTGGGGAAAACTTGGATGTTTTAGTTGTTGTGCAACCAACGGTGAGATCCAGGTGCTCATAGCGACACAGTTGAAGACCCTTGAACCCGAGAGGTTAAGCCGGTCCGCAGCCTTCAACATGCCGACAGAAGCTTTAACGAATGTGGCCGAAGCTCCCCTAATCCCAGGTGACTGATGCGGGAGCGTCTCCGCTCCTGACGTGGGAAGGCTGCAGGATCACGCCTTGTGCGGTTCATAACCTTTTAAACCAAGCAAACCAAAGAAAAACCGCTGTCGTCGCCGTCTTCGTCACTGCTGCAACCACCTCTTCACCAAGGACATCAATCTTGCTTTCTCTTGTGGTCCCAAGCCCCATGTTGCTATTCCAGCAGCTAACCTCCTCTGTTACCCCACCCACAAGCCTCCTGTCTCCCTACCACTTCTTCACCAGCAGTTCAACCACAGCCTTTTTCCCTTCTCCACAGTCTTGTCGCCAACTTCTCATCTCCTTCCAGACCTTCCATTCATAAGTTAACCAGCTGTCTAGTCACAACTTCTCTTCTGCAGCCCACCATAGCCTTCACCTCTCTAACCTACCACAAAACACCGAGCACCCGTTTAGTCCACATAGCCGCCCGCCACCCCTTTGGGATAAGTTCCTAGTGGTGTTTGTGTCATGTTGTTATTTCCCGTTTCTGTGTGTGGTTGTAATCGACTATGGGATTTTACGTAATAATATTTGCTTTCTTATGATGGTTTGAATATAACTCCAATATCACTAAGGTTGGGGCAACTGGACACCAAGGGGATAATTTAATAAGAATCATTGCTTGCTAGATGTAAGGCTAACTAGCAGATTAGGATCTATGGAGCCTTCATGTCTTCAATATAGAGGGATTGGATACTTGAGATTTCATCGAGGTTAGAAAGAGATGGCATAGGAATTTTGCATGAACAAAGAGCTTAACAAAAAAAAAAAAAGGTTGGTCTGAGGATTTAGCATTACCAATTGCTGATTGCTGAAGCATCCTTGATGAATCTTCTTTTTGTAAGTTTGGTTTTTTAGAGTAGGAGAGAGAGAGAGAGAGAATGGGAGGGAGAGTTAGGTTGGGGGGAGAGAGAGAGAGAGTTAAGTGGGGAGATGGAGAGAGAGAGAGAGAGAGAGCGGAAGGAGATATGGTTGACTAGGCTTTTTGGAGAACGAAATTCATTCAATCAATGTTGATTTCAAATGCTTACAATAAGAGCCGTATTCATAGGCTGGAGGAAACAAGATGAATTCTAAAAAATGAAGAGATAACTTCTAGGATGCTTCCTTGTTCATTCTTTTTATTGTATGATTAGTTATTATATAGATAGTTCTTATTTGATAAACAATCTCCCTTTGGATACAATCAAGCTTACCTTTCCTTCTATTTTTGTGTTGCTGGACCCTTTTTTTGGGGCTGCAGTTTTAAAATATTAAAACCGCTCCTTGATTTTATCTTCTCTAATAATCTTACTTTTGTAACTAATTGTGTATCCTTTATATATAGCTTACCCCCAATTAAAGATCTAGGCTTGNTAGTTTTAAAATATTAAAACCGTTCCTTGATTTTATCTTCTCGAATAATCTTACTTTTGTAACTAATTGTGTATCCTTTATATATAGCTTACCCCCAATTAAAGATCTAGGCTTGACCACGTTCTAACTTGACTTTGGGTAGGACTTTTAACTTGTTTTAGAATTGTCTGACTTTTAATTTGGGTTTGAACACAAGCTTGACTTGGGTTTCCTTAGTTTATTTAATTCTCTTTTATGAAGTGAAATTATTGTTTTCAATTTCTTAATGACCCCGATGATGAAAGGGACATACTAGATTGAACTCTTCAAATTCCATCTATTTTTACTACATTTTTTTATATCTTATATAGTAGTGTTCCTGTTGTGCAGAGCCTCACTAGGTAACGTGTAGAGAGGCTATAATATTTCCATAGTAGCCAAANTCCCGATGATGAAAGTGACATACTAGATTGAACTCTTTAAATTCCATCTATTTTTACTACATTTTCTTATATCTTATATGGTAGTGTTCCTGTTGTGCAGAGCCTCACTAGGTAACGTGTAGAGAGGCTATAATATTTCCATAGTAGCCAAAGTCCCTCTAACCCTGAATCAAATAATATTCCTTCATTTATTAATGTCATGGATGTAGGCAAGGAAAATTCTTGGTTTCCCCATGTGAGACTGTTTAGTTATCATAAAAGAATGTTAATGCTACTTTGTTAGAAATCAACAAGGTTTACACTTATTGTTCTGTTTTCCTCGCGCTGTTGGAATTTGACTTTTTCAAAGCCAGTATTAGCAATTATCTGGGACACTATTAGATAGACTTCTACCCAGCACTTAAATGATCTGAATATTAGATGGAGGCCTGCTTGAGTTAATTTGGATTAATGTGATTCGAGCTTTGGCCAAATGATTTGAATATTAGATTTAGGCCTGTTTGAACTAATTTGGACTAATGTGATTCAAGTTTTGGCCTAACTAGTAAAGGGCTCAATTTGAATGAAGCATTGTTGAATTCAATCAAAGCTTAAAGTGGGCGGGCATGCATGGGTATTTTTATACAAGCACTAGTGCATACTTGCTCCATCTACTCTCTACCCGTCAATGTTGCATGTGGGAATGCATGCATGCATATACAATGCAGATTACTTCAAACTGAGTTTATTTAACTCGATCTCTGCTGAGAATCAGCTTAAAATCATTANAAAGGTTTACACTTATTGTTCTGTTTTCCTCGCGCTGTTGGAATTTGACTTTTTCAAAGCTAGTATTTGCAATTATCTGGGACACTATTAGATAGACTTCTACCCGGCACTTAAATGATCTGAATATTAGATGGAGGCCTGCTTGAATTAATTTGGATTAATGTGATTCGAGCTTTGGCCAAATGATTTGAATATTAGATTTAGGCCTGTTTGAACTAATTTGGACTAATGTGATTCAAGTTTTGGCCTAACTAGTAAAGGGCTCAATTTGAATGAAGCATTGTTGAATTCAATCAAAGCTTAAAGTGGGCAGGCATGCATGGGTATTTTTATACAAGCACTAGTGCATACTTGCTGCATTTCGCAAATACATATTTTTTTACATGCATGCATACATCAAATCTTATCCAACTACTCTCTACCATGCCTATACAATGCAGATTACTTCAAACTGAGTTTATTTAACTCGATCTCTGCTGAGAATCAGCTTAAAATCATTANTTTCATTTACAAAACTTACCTAAGCATTTTTAAACCTTTGAGTTGAAATTGAGTTTGATCACTAGTGTGCTACTTATCTGATCTATGGTTTAGGTGCTTTGTCTCCAACCAGGAAATCTTGAGTTTATGATCTAGCACATTCAACTGTATGCGTAAGTTTAAAACAAGTTTGATCACTACTATCAAGGTTTTTAAAAGCGCGCTTCTTGAGTAAAGTGAAGCGAAGCCTGTGACACTCGCTTCGCTTTGTTGGAGAGCCCTTCAAAGCACTAAACTTATTTTGCAATTTTTTTTTAATTATTACAACAAATTATTAGAAAATGTTCGAAATTTGAATTTTTAGGTTAATCCTCAATGTTTACCTTGAAGGTTAGGAATTGCATCGATATTTTTCTATTTTTTATCAACCTTTAAGTCTTACTTTATATTTTACATTTATTAATGAATATATTTATACATTAATAGATTTATGTAAGCTATAACTTAAAGCAATGCTTCGCTCTGCACATTGTGCTTTGAAGAAAAAATAAAGTCTTGAACATCGCATTATGCTTTGTGCTTTGATAATACTGACTAGTATCATTGAACTTTGATTTCTCTTTGTTTATTTGACTTATTACCAAGCATGTTTAGAAAGCACTTTTGGTGACTGGTTCCTGAAACATTCATAATACCCTAGAAGCAACTGAACCGCTACTCCGAACTCTCCCNCACTTACAAAACTTACCTAAGCATTTTTAAACCTTTGAGTTGAAATTGAGTTTGATCACTAGTGTGCTACTTGTCTGATCTATGGTTTAGGTGCTTTGTCTCCAACCACGAAATCTTGAGTTTATGATCTAGCACATTCAACTGTATGCGTAAGTTTAAAGCAAGTTTGATCACTACTATCAATGTTTTTAAAAGCGCGCTTCTTGAGTAAAGTGAAGCGAAGCCTGTGACACTCGATTCGCTTTGTTGGAGAGCCCTTCAAAGCACTAAACTTATTTTGCAATTTTTTGTTTAATTATTACAACAAATTATTAGAAAATGTTCGAAATTTGAATTTTTAGGTTAATCCTCAATGTTTACCTTAAAGGTTAGGAATTGTATCGATATTTTTCTACTTTTTTATCAACCTTTAAGTCCTATTTTATATTTTACATTTATTAATGAATATATTTATACATTAATAGATTTATGTAAGCTATAACTTATTAGCACATTGATTAGTAAAAGCGATGCTTCGCTCTGCACATTGTGCTTTGAAGAAAAAATAAAGACTTGAACATCGCATTATGCTTTGTGCTTTGATAATACTGACTAGTATCATTCAACTTTGATTTCTCTTTGTTTATTTGACTTATTACCAAGCATGTTTAGAAAGCACTTTTGGTGACTGGTTCCTGAAACATTCATAATACCCTAGAAGCAA
Source organism: Phalaenopsis hybrid cultivar (assembly GCA_002079205.1). Classification (NCBI taxonomy): domain Eukaryota; kingdom Viridiplantae; phylum Streptophyta; class Magnoliopsida; order Asparagales; family Orchidaceae; genus Phalaenopsis; species Phalaenopsis hybrid cultivar. The sequence goes on from JXCR01147344.1 coordinate 182,308, forward strand.
CTGAACCGCAACTCCGAACTCTCCCTTCTGATAATTCCATCTGATGAGCACCAATGATTTCATCAACCAATCATTTCAACTTATCAACACCTTGAAAATTCTCCCATTGGTGGAATCCAATTATACATTGATGCCTGGCATGTGCACAAAACCATTCAAAAGCTGCAGCTTGCAGAAAAAAAATTATGTTAGCAAAAATCTCATTTCTTTTTTGTTGTGTTGCAGTTGCTGGAGGGCTTCCACCGGTCATTTCCTTCCCTGAGCTTCCCACCATTGCCAGAGCGAGGAGATTTCAACATTAAAGATGTTCTGGATTCAACATATTTCTTCAACTGACTTCCTTGCATCCTCAAACTGCATTCTTTATGATTCGACAGATTAGTTCGATGCTGTCATTAACAATGCAGATTTCTTGCAACAATCTGATATACATTTCGCCCCGCACAGAAAACTCGTGTACATAAAGACGAAAAAGGCGGAATCGCTCGGCATTTTTTGCAAGTTGGGCTTTGGGCTGGCCACTGGCTCGGGGGTTATAAATTTGAAGGCTAAAATACAGCATTTGATCACCTTCACGAGGCCTGATTCAAACTTCCAAAATTTTAGTATGTTGGCCTGACATGGGTCCAGGATGCTAATGATATTTATCCAATGCATTTACAAGAGAGCAGGATGAAGAATTGGATTTACTGCCTTCTTAGTTTGTAGTAAGTTATAGCTGTTATTAGCACTGTAAAGGATTTGTAATTAGTGAAGGAAATGGTTTTTTGTTTTTTTTGCAGGCTACAGATGCTCTCATTTAGTAAAATTTTGTTCCATTTTGCCACCAAGTTCTGATGGCTTTTATCAGCCAAATACTCTGATATTGATAGCATTTCTTATTTACAACTCTTACAACTTTGGAAGATTTAGATACATACCACACTATTCTCATGTACTTACATATCTATTATGGCTGTCAAAATAGCTCGTTTTTCGCGAACAACTCTTGTTCAGCTCTTTAATAAGCTCATATTTGATTCGTTCGTTAAGTTAACGAACCGAACATGAACAAAGATTTGTTTGTTCGTGTTCAGCTTATTTTTGACTCGAAATATTACTCATAAATTATATATATATATATATATNTGTGTGTGGTGACAATCGACTATGGGATTTTACCTAATCATATTTGCTTTCTTATGATGGTTTGAATTTAACTCCGATATCACTAAGGTCGGGGCAACTGGACACCAAGGGGATAATTTAATAAGAATCATTGCTTGCTAGATGTAAGGCTAACTAGCAGATTAGGATCTATGGAGCCTTCATGTCTTCAATATAGAGGGATTGGATACTTGAGATTTCATCGAGGTTAGAAAGGGATGGCATAGGAATTTTGCATGAACGAAGAGCTTAAAAAAAAAAAAAGGTTGGTCTGAGGATTTAGCATTACCAATTGCTGATTGCTGAAGCATCTTTGATGAATCTTCTTTTTGTAAGTTTGGTTTTTTAGAATAGGAGAGAGAGAGAGAGAGAATGGGAGGGAGAGTTAGGTTGGGGGGAGAGAGAGAGAGAGTTAAGTGGGGAGATGGAAAGAGAGAGAGAGAGAGAGAGAGAGAGAGGAAGGAGATATGGTTGACTAGGCTTTTTGGAGAACGAAATTCATTCAATCAATGTTGATTTCAAATGCTTANTTTGTGTATGAAGATTCCATCTAATGATGTATACAGTGCACATGGAGCAGCCAAAAAAAACAAAGTTTAGAGGGAGATTGTTATGGGCAATCTTGCTATTAGAACTTTGAGTTTGATCTCACATCAAATGGTTAGAAAAATTGTTGGTGTAGAAATACTAGGTGATTAGCCCTTACCCATATATTTAAGCTTTCGGGTTGAAAATATGTTTGACTAGTGAATCTAGTCTAATTTCGAGTTCCGTTGGTTGGCAAATGTTTTAAGATTTGATGGTTCATCAAGTGGTTCCTGTTGTTTGTGGCTCTCATTTATCTTTTGATGGATTCTATTATGGTCAAGCGAAAGTTCAATAGCGACTCTTACAATGAATGATGGTTGATGTGATGAGATTCTCACTACATTGGTAGATTATTTAGGCACATGAAGCCTTTGGTTTAATCTCACATCACACAGTTTAAAAATATATTGATGTAGAAATACCAATCAGTTGGTTCTCATCTAAAGGCTTAAACTACTACTGTGCAACAGACTTGACTAATGGTTGGGTGCTTTGTCTCCAACCACAAGATATCAAGCTTAAAATCTTCCACGTACGGGTGTATGCATGAGTTAAAAAAGTTTTAATTATTAGAGTCTAGACCAACTTTGATTTTTTTTTTTCACTTACAAAACTTACCTAAGCATTTTTAAACCTTTGAGTTGAAATTGAGTTTGATCACTAGTGTGCTACTTGTCTGATCTATGGTTTAGGTGCTTTGTCTCCAACCACGAAATCTTGAGTTTATGATCTAGCACATTCAACTGTATGCGTAAGTTTAAAGCAAGTTTGATCACTACTATCAATGTTTTTAAAAGCGCGCTTCTTGAGTAAAGTGAAGCGAAGCCTGTGACACTCGATTCGCTTTGTTGGAGAGCCCTTCAAAGCACTAAACTTATTTTGCAATTTTTTGTTTAATTATTACAACAAATTATTAGAAAATGTTCGAAATTTGAATTTTTAGGTTAATCCTCAATGTTTACCTTAAAGGTTAGGAATTGTATCGATATTTTTCTACTTTTTTATCAACCTTTAAGTCCTATTTTATATTTTACATTTATTAATGAATATATTTATACATTAATAGATTTATGTAAGCTATAACTTATTAGCACATTGATTAGTAAAAGCGATGCTTCGCTCTGCACATTGTGCTTTGAAGAAAAAATAAAGACTTGAACATCGCATTATGCTTTGTGCTTTGATAATACTGACTAGTATCATTCAACTTTGATTTCTCTTTGTTTATTTGACTTATTACCAAGCATGTTTAGAAAGCACTTTTGGTGACTGGTTCCTGAAACATTCATAATACCCTAGAAGCAACTGAACCGCAACTCCGAACTCTCCCTTCTGATAATTCCATCTGATGAGCACCAATGATTTCATCAACCAATCATTTCAACTTATCAACACCTTGAAAATTCTCCCATTGGTGGAATCCAATTATACATTGATGCCTGGCATGTGCACAAAACCATTCAAAAGCTGCAGCTTGCAGAAAAAAA
>JXCR01147344.1:186311-232954 GCA_002079205.1 Phalaenopsis hybrid cultivar
TATATATATATATATATATATATATATCTATTGATGAGTAGTATTTAGAAAAAAAATTAATTGACTACAAGGATACCAATATTTATAATCAATTTAAATTATTAAATAAAAAATAGAATAATAATATATTTAATTATATTTAAATGATGTTTTAATATAAACAATAATATTTAAGTCTTGCCTCGACCTTTAACATCCAATGATTGCGTGATTAGGATTGCCAAAACGACTCTTTGTTCGTGAACAACTCGTGCTCGGCTCAATAAACAAAAAAAAAAAACGAACACCAACACACTTTTTGTGTTCGAAATATAAACGAATAGAACACAGTCGTGATATTTTTTAACGAACCGAACACAAGCTAAGCTTGGGCTTGCTCGTGTTTAGCTCGTTTACAACCCTAATATCTATCACTTAAATCTTGACTTTTATATTTATATCATTTCACCCATAGTTAGAAAAGGTGAATCACTCTTTTGTTTTTTATAGAAAAAAATATTTGTTGTGATATAAAAATTTTTCGTGTTATAAATATAAAAATGAAAGTAATGTGTATACATGAAGAATTGTGTGACATGTATGTCAATGACCCTTTTTAATATTAAATTATAAATTACACTCCTTATATTATTATTACTTCCAATCAAATACCCCTTTTTATATTTGTAGACTACCTATTGAGGTAGACAAATTTTTATTGGTTTATATTGAAATTGTACCACATTTGAATTAAAGTCTTGACTTGCTAGATTTTCAATCTGATTTCAACAGGGATTGAATAAGGTTTGAATCAAGTATTCAAACATGATTTATATTTCAAATGTGGTTCAAGTAGGATGCATATAAATCTTATTGAAACTAGACTAGGGTTGATAATTAAAGCTAGTTCAAACTATGTTCTAGTATAGTTTGATTCTTGTTTGAACTTCATGTAGATGATTCTTGTACTTCAAGTCTTTTGGAGTTTAACACAAGTAACATATTATCACATATGCAGGCATTGTAGCAATGTGTAGACCCAATGATTAATGTTACTCCAAGCATTACAAATTGATGCACTCATCAGAGTATCAGAATAGATTTTATACTAATCATCATAAATTGGCAATACTTTTATATCAAATACAGTTATACTAATACAACTATGGTAATAGAATTGTAGCTTGTGTTTAATTTTTCAATCAACATATGTTGAATTTATATCGCGCTTTATTTCCTTATAAAACATTTCTATTTTTCTTTTTACGATTTGGTTTCACTGGTGGTGGTAGCACCGCAATATTATTTACTTAATTTGAAACATCATAACTATATTTTTGCAATAGAGTATGCTTCTAACATATAGATTTTTTAGCATAAGATATAGCAACTAGTATTTCAATCATGATTTGCAATCAATACATGTTTGTAAGAGAGGTCTGCATATTAAACTTTTCACATAGCAATAGCACCAATAAGATTAACTTTAATGAAAAATGATTAATATTTGCTAATCGGATAGACAATCAATGTTTAATTCGTATTTAGGAGCTTACTTAGTATTTCTTCAAAATTTTCTTTTAGTCAAAGTAATTGTTTGTTGCAATGTACACCTATCTAAGAATTAATTTTTATATTAGAATGACAATTCCCTAAATTTAAATTTATATAAAAATCTTGAAAATCCTTTAATTGGCCAAAATTTGAATGGTTCATCATACTTTGGGCTAAATTATAAGTTTCCAAGTTGTTTTGCTCCAAAAATTGAGATTTGTGCATTATCCTCGTGTTATTCTCTTTCTTTTTATGGTTCTTCATCTCTGGTTAAAGTCTTAAAATCTGTCCTCCCTCACCGAATTATAATACTTTCAAATAAACACTCTCCAAAGTCCAATTTTAGAAATAGTTCCACGTGCACAGTAGCTATTAGTTACTATTTCAAATGTGGTTGCAAGGTCTTCTGGTTGAATTTCACCAATTCCTTTATGCGTAGGATAAGTTCAAACTATTTGCAAGCGTAAAATCTCTTATTTGTTTTGGCTAAAATTTTCATTAATTGGGTGAGGTTTGTAGTGCTTATTTTGTTTCGATATATGGTTGGTCAAAGTTTTCATGAAGATTCTATATTTTTTCTTCTTCAAATTTGTATGAGATGGTTATCACCATTTGATGTATAATTTAAAACTATTAAATTAAATTATTTCATTCATGTAGCCATGTTCTTGCATAAATAATTCTTTACTCAATTACAAGTTTCTTTACAAATTTCTTGCATAAAGTAATGTCATAATTATATCTTAAGATACAATATGTAATTCAGTGTTTGACTAGAATAAGTCAACATTTGCATAAGTAATAACAATGTATGGACGAAAGTCAATAGACCAGTTCAAAGATGGCAAAAGATATGAAATGAGATAGCTTGAGTAGGTCCACCGAACTACTTAACAGAGAGTAATGAATTTTTTGGTGATTAGTACATAGATGCTCGATAATGAGGTAGCTCGATGACTCATCAAGGTAGCTCAATTTGCCTAATGACTAAGTTGACTAAATTTCCTACAAGATTAACTCACACCACATCTGAGTTGAATAATGTAGGTTTTACTAATAAGATAAGATTGAGGAAAAAACAATTATATGGAATGGTTATCCAAGTAGGCGAACCGAAATAATATTACACCATTAGCAGAAGAAGATAAGAGAGATTGATTAAGGACTCTTGGACTTCGAGTGCAATGAATAGTTAATTTATAATGCACAATCCAACCCTTCTATAAATAGGAATGATCAATGTAACTCAATGAGAGGATTCTCATGTATTAAAGAAGCTTATTCTTCAATCATTTATTTTCTATTTTTTTCTCAAAGCCCTCCTTGTTTCAGCTCTTTTCTTAGTGAAGTGAATTCACGAACATATCAAAATCCAAAAAATAACAAATAAAATCATAATTTTATAATATATATATATATATATATATATATATATACATTATCANTGAGTAGTATTTAGAAAAAAAATTAATTGACTACAAGGATACCAATATTTATAATCAATTTAAATTATTAAATAAAAAATAGAATAATAATATATTTAATTATATTTAAATGATGTTTTAATATAAACAATAATATTTAAGTCTTGCCTCGACCTTTAACATCCAATGATTGCGTGATTAGGATTGCCAAAACGACTCTTTGTTCGTGAACAACTCGTGCTCGGCTCAATAAACAAAAAAAAAAAACGAACACCAACACACTTTTTGTGTTCGAAATATAAACGAATAGAACACAGTCGTGATATTTTTTAACGAACCGAACACAAGCTAAGCTTGGGCTTGCTCGTGTTTAGCTCGTTTACAACCCTAATATCTATCACTTAAATCTTGACTTTTATATTTATATCATTTCACCCATAGTTAGAAAAGGTGAATCACTCTTTTGTTTTTTATAGAAAAAAATATTTGTTGTGATATAAAAATTTTTCGTGTTATAAATATAAAAATGAAAGTAATGTGTATACATGAAGAATTGTGTGACATGTATGTCAATGACCCTTTTTAATATTAAATTATAAATTACACTCCTTATATTATTATTACTTCCAATCAAATACCCCTTTTTATATTTGTNGGTTAGAAAAAGTGAATCACTCTTTTAAGTTATTAATAGAAAAAAATATTTGTTGTGATATAAAAATTTTTCGTGTTATAAATATAAAAATAAAAGTAATGTGCATACATGAAGAACTTAATATTAAATTATAAATTACACTCCTTATATTATTATTACTTCCAATCAAATACCCCTTTTTATATTTGTAGACTACCTATTGAGGTAGACAAATTTTTATTGGTTTATATTGAAATTGTACCACATTTGAATTAAAGTCTTGACTTGCTAGATTTTCAATCTGATTTCAACAGGGATTGAATAAGGTTTGAATCAAGTATTCAAACATGATTTATATTTCAAATGTGGTTCAAGTAGGATGCATATAAATCTTATTGAAACTAGACTAGGGTTGATAATTAAAGCTAGTTCAAACTATGTTCTAGTATAGTTTGATTCTTGTTTGAACTTCATGTAGATGATTCTTGTACTTCAAGTCTTTTGGAGTTTAACACAAGTAACATATTATCACATATGCAGGCATTGTAGCAATGTGTAGACCCAATGATTAATGTTACTCCAAGCATTACAAATTGATGCACTCATCAGAGTATCAGAATAGATTTTATACTAATCATCATAAATTGGCAATACTTTTATATCAAATACAGTTATACTAATACAACTATGGTAATAGAATTGTAGCTTGTGTTTAATTTTTCAATCAACATATGTTGAATTTANAAAGCTAGTTCAAACTATGTTCTAGTATAGTTTGATTCTTGTTTGAACTTCATGTAGATGATTCTTGTAATTTAAGTCTTTTGGTGTTTAGCACAAGTAACATATTATCACATATGCAGGCATTGTAGCAATGTGTAGAACCAATGATTAATATTACTCCAAGCATTACAAATTGATGCACTCAGCAGTATCAGAATAGATTTTATACCGATCATCATAAATTGGCAATACTTTTATATCAAATACAATTATACTAATACAACTATGGTAATAGAATTGTAGCTTGTGTTTAATTTTTCAATCAACATATGTTGAATTTATATCGCGCTTTATTTCTTTATAAAACATTTCTATTTTTCTTTTTACGATTTGGTTTCAATGGTGGTGGTAGCACCAAAATATTATTTACTTAATTTGAAACATCATAACTATATTTTTGCAATAGAGTATGGTTCTAACATATAGATTTTTTAGCAAAAGATATAGCAACTAGTATTTCAATCATGAGTTGCAATCAATACATGTTTGTAAGAGAGGTCTGCATATTAAACTTTTCACATAGCAATAGCACCAATAAGATTAACTTTAATGAAAAATGATTCATATTTGCTAATCGGATAGACAATCAATGTTTAATCCGTATTTAGGAGCTTGCTTAGTATTTCTTCAAAATTTTCTTTTAGTCAAAGTAATTGTTTGTTGCAATGTATACCTATCTAAGAATAAAATTTTAAATTAGAATGAAAATTCCCTAAATTTAAATTTATATAAAAATCTTGAAAATCCTTTAATTGGCCAAAATTTGAATGTTTCATCATACTTTGGGCTAAATTATAAGTTTCCAAGTTGTTTTGCTCCAAAATTTGATATTTGAGCATTATCCTCGTGTTATTCTCTTTCTCTTTATGGTTCTTCATCTTTGGCTAAAATCTTAAAATCTGTCCTCCCTCGCCGAATTATAATACTTTCAAATAAGCACTCTCCAAAGTCCAATTTTAAAAATAGTTCCACGTGCACAGTAGCTATGAGTTACTATTTCAAATGTGGTTGCAAGGCCTCCTGGTTGAATTTCACCAATTCCTTTATGCGTAGGATAAGTTCAAACTATTTGCAAGCGTAAAATCTCTTATTNGAAAAATTGAGATTTGTGCATTATCCTCGTGTTATTCTCTTTCTTTTTATGGTTCTTCATCTTTGGTTAAAATCTTAAAATCTGTCCTCTCTCACAGAATTATAATACTTTCAAATAAGCACTCTCCAAAGTCCAATTTTAAAAATAGTTCCACATGCACAGTAGCTATGAGTTACTATTTCAAATGTGGTTGCAAGGTCTCCTGGTTGAATTTCACCAATTCCTCTATGCGTAGGATAAGTTCAAACTATTTGCAAGCGTAAAATCTCTTATTTGTTTTGGCTAAAATTTTCATTAATTGGGTGAGGTTTGTAGTGCTTATTTTGTTTCGATATATGATTGGTCGAAGTTTTCATGAAGATTCTATATTTTTTCTTCCTCAAATTTGTATGAGATGGTTATCACCATTTGATGTATAATTTAAAACTATTAAATTAAATTATTTCATTCATGTAGCCATGTTCTTGCATAAATAATTCTTTACTCAATTACAAGTTTCTTTACAAATTTCTTGCATAAAGTAATGTCATAATTATATCTTAAGATACAATATATAATTAAATATTTGACTAGAATAAGTCAACATTTGCATAAGTAATAACAATGTATGGACAAAAGTCAATAGACCAGGTTCAAAGATGGCAAATGATATGAAATGAGATAGCTTGTTGAGCAGGATAGAGCAGGTCAACCGAACTACTTAACAAAGAGTAATGGATAGCTCATCTATGGTGATTAGTACATAGATGCTCGATAATGAGGTAGATTGATAACTCATCAAGGAAGCTCAATTTGCCTAATGACTAAGTTGACTAAATTTCCTACAAGATTAACTCACACTACATCCGTGTTGAATAATGAAGGTTTTACTAATAAGTTAAGATTGAGGAAAAAAAATTATAAGGAATGGTTATCCAAGTAGGGGAACCAAGATAATATTACACCATTACCATAAGAAGATAAGAGAGATTGATTAAGGATCTCTTGGGCTTCAAGTGCAATGAATAATTAATTTATAATGCACAATCCAACCCTTCTATAAATAGGAATGATCATTGTAGTACAATGGGAGGATTCTCATATATTAAAGAAGCTTATTTTTCAATCATTTATTTTCTCATCTTTAGGCTGATGTAATGCTCTGATAACATTAAAGTAATTGTCACTAAACCCGATGTAACCTGTTAGGAGAAAAACTTCCTTTAACTCAAGGTGGACAATTCACACCTTAAAATTTAGGTATTTTGATTATAAACAAAACAATTTTTTCATTTATGCCCCCACACTAGAGTGATTTGATAAGAGCATGCATAAATTTGAAGTGTCTATCAAAATTCCAACTGTTACACCAAAAGACACCTCTATGTTTGAGAGTTTAGCTTCATTCTACTTAAAGAATTACACAATCTCCCCCATTTAGGTAACTGACATCCTCGTCATTTTTTGTAACCCTAATTCATTCACCAGGGAGATAGGATTCTAGAATTTTGTCCCTCTAGATTCAAGAGATGGATCCCATGTCATAATACTTGGTTTTTTTATGGTGTGCATATTGTATTAAAAAAAGCAAAAAAAAAAAAAACAAAATAAATAAAAGCATGCCCTTATGCATGGCCAAAAGCGACCATGTTATCCCAAAGAATGATAAAAAGCTCCGAAGATGTCAGTATCGAAGTAAAAAAAAAACTATTTAAAAGGGCCCTTTGGGATGGGAAGCTCTATTGAGCTCCCGAGGAACAAATGAAAAAGAACACATTTAAAGTAAGTGAAAAAACAAAAATATGACACTGATTAGGATTTTCCATCAAATTCTTTTGAACCATAGCCTTCCTCATACAATTAATGATGTTAACCTTGTTGCCTTCCAATATGTTCCCTTTAGCTTCAATAGTACCAGGTTAGAGGATGTGCCAAATAGAAAGAATGGCTTGGAGCTCCACAAAGCCACTGTCTCAATGCTAAAATTTATGCCCAAGAGCAGATAATAATCATCCAGTTTCATCCCTACAAATCACCACGATACTAGCATAATGGTTGGGGAGAAGAGCATCGTCCACATTCACTTTGACCTAACCTGGAGGAGGGGAACCAATAGAGGGTAGAAGATATTTTATATAATTGGTTAGTGTCTTTTAGTGCCTTGAAATGGGAAATGAGTGTGTCTGTGTAAGCGCCTCAAGTACAGTTGCAACCATGATAAATGGTGTAGCATGAGTTTGCTAATATTCTTCGCATTCAAAGATCTCCAACTCTGGTGGACAGCAAGCCATTAGATGTGAGCAAGCGAGATTTAAGGTTTTAGGGTAGTTGTAAGTTGCTGGATTGTTTCTTGAAAAGAGCCAAGAATAGGGGATGTGAACCCCCACTTCCAAAAAAAAAATATAAAGAACCTTATTTACAACAAGGCAAGTAGTGGAAATATGATCCCACTTTTCTTTATCATTACATCCTCATCGACAGGTTTGAATTTTGTGGATTCCTTTATTGATCAACCATAAATTGGTCGGTGTGTCATCATGCAAGATACACCACTAAAAAAAACTCTCTCTTAGGTGTAACCTTAGGTGGCCAAGCTGATGAAATTTGTCTCCACCTTTAAGAAATAGAGCATTGTAGGCTAAGGAAGTAATGATTTTACTTGAAAAATGGTGAAAAAGCTCCAGTTCATCTGCCCGAGCCTCCAACATAATTTTAACCAGGAAGACCTGCTTGTAACATTTTGTCCAAAGCATTCTTCTAGTTTCTCGATATTCCAATCACCCCCCTTCTCAATGCTGCCACCAAGAGGTTCTCAGTAGCAACAACACTAAGGAATGTGAGTTGCATATCAAATGTCCCATCTTTGTTTTCTATGACACTTAGTACCAATTTTTGGGCTGGTGCAATGCTTTGATACCACTAAAGTAATTTTCACAACCAAATCTGATGTAACCTATTAGGAACAAAACTACCTTTATCCCAGGGTGAGCAATTACCCATCCTGAATTTAGGTATTTTTTTTATAAGAGTGAGCAATTTTTTTCCTTTGTTCCACCCTCAAGAGTGCTCTCATATGAGCATGCTTAACTTTGTAGATTTTATCAAAATTCTAATCGTTACACCAAAAGATTTCTTTATATTTAGGAGTTTAGCTTCATTCTACTTAAGGAGTTTCAAAGTCTCCCCCCACTTAGGTAACTAACACCCTCTTCTGTTTTCATAACCTAAACTCATTCACCAAGAAGATAAGATTCTAGAGGCGACCCCTATAGATTCANAAATATTTTCTAGACATTGTTTAATATCATAAATGTTCTCATAAGATAAATCCATAGCAAAGTCCATTTTCATATTTAATATTATTATCTTTAACTTCATATTAGAGTAAAATTTGACAAGCCAACTTTTGATTTTGTAATAACATGAACCCTCACCCATCGAGATATTGACTACTTTGGTTTAAAGGCCTCACATTTTTCTTCCATTGGAGTAACTTACAAGGGGCCACTCATTCCAGAAGTGCTCCTATACGAACATGCTTAACTTTGGATTTTATATCGAAATTCCAATCATTACACTAAAAGGTGCCTCCATGTTTAAGAGTTTTGCTTCATTTTACTTAATGCATTTCACAATCTGCCCCACTTAGGTAAACGATGCCCTCGTAAGTTTTCATAACCCAAACTCATTCAAGAAATAGATAAGGTTCTAGAGGTGGCTCTTATGACATAACATTATGTTATGCATTACACTTAATTCTCATCTTTAGCTGACGTAATACTCTAATATTAGTGAAGTAATTGTCAGTCACAATCAAACCTGATATAACACTTTAGGAGTGAAGCTAATTCATATGTTTTACATATTTAACACCTAAACTCTTTTTTTACTCAAATATTTGATTCACAACTAATTTAATTTTAAATTAAAGTTTAATCACATTTTATTTAAATTAAATTCTATTTTTAGTTATAATTTATTTTGAGTTTTTAACTCACCCTTATTTAGTGTTTTATAATATTAATAAAAGAACTAGTTTATGTTTACATTTTAAAATACATGATTATTAAAAAACAATATAAATAAAAATATGTGTCGCATATGCATTTAAAGAAAATCATAAATATAAGTATATTTGGTATAAAAATATTAAAAAAAAATCATGTTATAATATCTAAAGAAATAATCATAATATTAATAATTAAATAATTATATAATTATTTCAAGAAATAACTTTGTATATTTTTGTGGACATAATTTTATCAATTTTATATTGTAGGAAAAGAATATGCAGACTTCATCAACCAATCAACCACCACTCATTTTACATCATGACTCTGCCTAAACCTCAGAAAGCCCATAACAAAATCATAATGATATCCTCTCACTTTCGCTTAGGAATAGTCAAAGGTTGTTATAAATAACTATGTCTCTAATGCTCTACTTTCACCATCTGACAAGTCACATTTTGAAATAAACTCTATCACCTCACGCTTAAACCCAAGTCATTAAAATATCAAGTTCAAATCATGTTAGCATAGTCACCTTACTACTACCTGGATGAATTATATATCCTGAATAACGATTCTCATAGTTTCTCTCCTCTCAAATCATCATTAGCATAGTTAGCATAGTTAGCATAGTATCTCTCTTCTTAGATCACCATTAGCAGGTACCCAAAGTTGACATCATAACAACCCACATGTAGCTTAAGTCTCATTCTTGAATGAATCTGATCATCCAATTTGACATACTCATCTTCTAACTTCCGAGCTTCCTTAATTCTCCCTTACAAAAAAAGCNTTTGTAATTTCATGGAGTGAGACTAAGACTAAAGTAGTTGGTTCTAATGAAACGTAAAAGCTTCCTTTCATTTAGTAAGGGCATTTGCATACATACCCCTTAATTCATATGTTTTATATATTTAACACCTAAGCTCTTTTTTTACTCAAATATTTGATTCACAACTAATTTAATTTTAAATTAAAGTTTAATCACATTTTATTTAAATTAAATTCTATTTTTACTTATAATTTATTTTGAGTTTTTAACTCACCCTTATTTAGTGTTTTATAATATTAATAAAGAACTAGTTTATGTTTATATTTTAAAATACATGATTATTAAATAACAATATAAATAAAAATATGTGTCGCATATGCATTTACAGAAAATCATAAATATAAGTATATTTGGTATAAAAATATTAAAAAAAATCATGTTATAATATCTAATGAAATAATCATAATATTAATAATTGGATAATTATATAATTATTTCAAGAAATAACTTTGTATGTTTTTTGTGGACATAATTTTATCAATTTTATATTATAGGAAAATAATATGCAGACTTCATCAACCAATCAACCACCACTCATTTTGCATCATGACTCTGCCTAAACCTCAGAAAGCCCATAACAAAATCATAATGATATCCTCTCACTTTTGCTTAGGAATAGTCAAAGGTTGTTATAAATAACTATGTCTCTAATGCTCTCCTTTCACCATCTGACAAGTCACATTTTGAAATAAACTCTATCACCTCATGCTTAAACCCAAGTCATTAAAATGTCAAGTTCAAATCATGTTACATCTTACTACTACCTGGGTGAATTATATATCCTGAATAACGATTCTCATAGTTTCTCTCCTCTCAAATCATCATTAGCATAGTTAGCATAATATCTCTCTTCTTAGATCACAATTAGCAGGAACCCAAAGTTGACATCATAACAATCCACATGTAGCTTAAGTCTCATTCTTGAATGAATCTGATCATCTAATTTGACATACTCATCTTCTAACTTCCGAGCTTCCTTAATTCTCCCTTACGAAAAAAGCTTGAACAGTTATCTGTGAAATTATTGCATCCATATCAGCAAAATGAATAATTTCTAACTCAAATTTCTCTATCTCTTGAATTAGTGTCTTATCAGATTTAATCATATAAGCTACCACACTAATGGAATCACCACTCAAAGCAACAATTAACATATTAGCCTTACCAGGTTGATATAGAATGCTAAGCTTATAGTCCTTGACCAGCTCTAATGATCTCCTTTATCTCAATTTCAGAGATAGATGAGCCTTTAAGCCGGTAACAAAATTATTAATCTTGAGCAAAAAAATTCTTGTTCTTGATGATCACTTTATTCAACTCTTTATAATTTATACAAATACTTTTTCCTCACAAACAAGACATTTGAGCCCCAGGGAGATTCATTTGGCCTAATAAAACACCTATCAAATAAATCCCTCAATTACACCTTCAACTATTGCAATTTTTTTTTTCCATTTTATAAGGAGCGTTTGCAATAAAAGATGTATCAAACATAACCTCAATACAAAACTCCACTTCTCTCTCTAGTGATAAACTCATCAACTTTTCAGGAAAAATATCTAGAAACTCCCTCAACATATGAACCTCCTTAATAACCATAGTGGCTTTACTCCCATCTTTCACATAACCAAGAAGTATTTCATTTTCCTTCACCAATAATATATCAATTTGTAGACCTAATGTCAAAGAAGATTGGACAGCTCAGACACTCTAAAAATAAAATATTTCATCACTAATATATAAAACCACTCTCATTTGACTATAGTCAATGTAAGATTCATATTCACTCAAACAATCCATACTTAAGATAACATCAAACTCAGTTGAATGTAGCACAATTAGCTCAAACTCTAATTTTTTTATCTCAAATCTTAGTATCACAGCTATAAGCTTGTTAGGAATTCAATAATATCTTTGGTTAAAATGTTAAATAAATCAGAAGCTAAAACAACATGAAGTATATTGAAAAAAGTAGAAATTCTTTTAGATATAAATCTATAACTAGCTTCAGAATCAAATAAAATTCTACATGGCTATTCAAAAATGAATATTGTACATGTCATAACTTCTAATGCATGCTTAGCTTTTTACTGAGTAAAACGGTAAACATAGGTTGAGTTGAACCGTAGCAACCATAACAATAAACTCTCCAACTCTCTCTAGCTTGCATTTTGGTAAATCTTACACGGCCTATACTAGATGATCTTTCATTAAAACTTCTTAGTGGGATTGTTATTTGTTATTTTTTTTTATTTATAATCCTCGTTGATCTACTCGAGCATTTGATATGCTCTCAAATGCCCCTACAAACACCATGCCATCTTATGGCCAAATTGGCCCCACTTGAAACATGACCCATAAAATAAATAACAATGACTGCAATGCTCTTTCCACATAAAGTACAAACTATAGCACTAAAGCACCTTAAAATATGATATTTTTACATATGCATTTATACTCATTTTTTAAGGATAGTGTACTTTAATGGAATGTATTTTATGTGTTATTGGTTATAGGTACAAAAGATGGACTTAAAGAGCAAAAAGAAACAAAATCGAAGCCAAAAGAAGTCAAATTGAGCAAGATGGAAAAAATTGGCTTGGCGCCTAGTTGCTAGGTAGTTAAAAAAGTTTCTAAAAGGCTGGTGCCTAGGCACCATGGTTGGGCGCCTAGGCACCAAAATCAGTTATGAACTTTTGACATTGAATTTGAACAAATTTTGAAAAAGTGCCTGAAATGACTCTTGGTTATTCTGAGAGCTTTATTTAATGAGCAATTGGCTGGATGAAAAAAATGTGTTATTGGTGTTGAGTCTTTTGTGAGTTTTAGAGAGTGCTGTGAGGCCCACTTGGGTGTGTGTGTGAGAGTATTGTCTGTTCTTGTGTGTTCTTTGGAGGAAAAATACAACAAATGAACTTCAAAGGATTTGCTTGGAGAGAAGTCTAAAGATAAGTATTTATATTTTTGTTTAAATTGTGTTTTAGTGTGAATACTTGAAGTTTAATATAAATTATGTTTTGTTGTGTTATCCTCATGAATTTTGAGTAGTTTCCTTTATCTTTCTCCTTGCAATAAGTAGTAATTATGTGTAGGATTAAAAATGTTTAAGATTTCTCTTATTCTATACTTGTGATGATTCATTACTTCATTCTTAATCTACATTTTCGATCTCGCAAATTGAAATATTAAAATATGTTGTGAATCCATAATGAAACAGGAGGGCTATATGTTGTTCAACTAGTAACAATCACATCAATTCTATGAGTGAGAAGATAATCCATGAGTTTATGCCAATAGATAGAGAGTCAAATTTTGATGGACGTAGGATTGGTGATTCTATGATGACAGGCTAGAACCTTAACTAATTCGTTCTTTAGTTTGGAACCTAAGGAACAACTAGTCCTATAGAGAGAACACAGTGAGTAATCTGGAAATAAGATACTAGAACCTACCAAGCATAACCTGAAGAATTAAGAACTTAACTTTAGATTAGTCAATGTTCTTTATGCGCTTGGAAGAGGGTAAGAAATATGTATGCTCATATTTGTCACAAAACTACATTTTAACCTTTAAACATCTAATTCCTACTCTGATTATGATTTTTTTACAATGGGAAAGACTTTTTATATCATTAGAACTCCTTTACACCTGAACTGTTTGCTTCAGAAACCTTGCTTCAAAGCTGTTCAGGCTATTTCAGACTTCAGATTTTTAACTTTTAGTATCTCATTATGGAAGCGGGTGATGTAGGCTCGTAGTCTCTCGCCCTCTCGCTGTTCGATGTCGAGTAAGGTATCTGAGTTCCTCAATTTTTGTACCTTTGAGAAGTGTGATATGAAGAGTCTTTTAAATTCACAGAAATTTGGGATGGTCATGGTTGGCATACCGTTAAAGAGTTGATTCATTCAAGGTGATCAAGAAGAGGCGACATATTATGGGGTCGTCGATCTGGAGTAGACTGATTGACGACTCGAACGATGCTACGTGGTTGAATGGGGTGTGCCTCCCTTTTTAAGAATCCAAGCAAGGGATCCTTAGTTTGGGCGGTGGCACTACCTCTTTGATGTGGCGAGTAAAAGCCCCTTCTGCGAGTGGCCGGATAGACACTCACATTAGTTTTTCCCATCGCCTGTTTGCCCGCGCAAACACAATTGTGTTGGAGTGTTGGGAGTTGCCTTGTCCCTCTGCCCGTTGATTGCTGACCTGATTGTTCAAAGCAGGCGAGTTCGCCGGAGGGGGCCTTTGAGGACGGTTCCCTTGAGGTTCTATCTCTAAATGTGGTGATGGTTGTTCCATTGGGTGATTGCTGCTAGAAGGATCTCGAATTGCTCCATCATGAAAGTCATTTGGGCTTGTAAGCCATGGACCTACGCATGGACGTTTGGTGGCATAGCGTCTTTGTTGGGTTTCATGCATGTTATCTCTCTTTGGGAAGTTTCTATATCGTAGTTAGCTCTGCTCTCATTTGGGGGCATGTCCATGCTCACCACACCACTTTTCAGGATGTTAGTTCCTATATTTTCTTTTGTGAACATGCATAGAGAGTTAGAGCCGAGTGAGCGGGTCAAGAATTTGCTGTAGAGAATTCAGAGGGAAGAGAGCGAGCCCTTCTCCTTTATTCATATTTTTTTCTCTTATTTATAGGAGCACATTACAATTACAAAGGTATATAACATTTATGAAAATCGTTATTAATATGATTAATGCTCTTATAAATTATATGAATTTCATATCATATTTGTATTACATTTTGAATTTTTAACATGACAATAAATGGCTTGGCCGACTTGTCCGAGTTTGATTGATTGAGGTGACCGGTCGAGTGGAGACTATGCCTTCCAAAGTGCGTGTCAATTGGTCAAGGCTCTCAAACTTAAGGCGATCTCACTCGTCACAAATCAGTCGGCCAACTGTGGTCGGGTGCTCCTATACGCACTTCAAGCTGTCGGAATTGCAATCATGAACTGCTGGTCGAACACTTTGTAATAGTGTGTCAGCTAATCCAAATAGGGCGGCTAGTCATTGATTGGTCGGATGCTTCGATCGTGCGATCGTTACTTAGACCGTCAAGTAGCTTTGAGATTCATGCTGATATTTTTGATGTATACACTTCTCATAATTCAATGGGAATTATTCTATATGAAAAATTTAAGAGTTGGTGAAATTTTACATGCCATAATTTTTATAATATTAAAGTAAAAAACAATTTCATCTTACACTAAAAAATTAGAGTATAAAAAAAACCTAATTTAGTAAAGAATAGTAATTCACCAATTACTCTCAGGGTTTCTTTGGAGCAACTGCAGCTGTTTGAAGAAGCAGTTGTAAAACTATTATTAAAAAAGTTGCAGCAGTTATTACAAAATTTTTTTTTTCCTGGAAAAAATCATACCGTAGCTTTCTAGCAATCACCGCAGGAAACCAAATTTGGAGGGAAAACATAGCTTTTAGCTGTTGCTTTTTGAGAAAGTAGGCAAAACATAATTTTGCCAAACAAAAAAAACTACAATGCGACACCACACTGCTACCGCATTGCGGCCTCAAACACATCCTTAGTAAACATACAAACAAATAACTTGGATGAAATCAAACAAATATCCTAGTGGCTACCCAAAAAAAGAGGGCATTTAAATAGAAACCACCCAATTCTTATGTATTTGTACATCTAAAACCTAAAAATTTATTTTTTACATCTACAGCACAAAGCTTTCATATAATTAAAAATACCATGATTTTAACTTTTAAAAAGTGATGCAACTTTTCGTAATAGGTAAGGCTGTATGTATGTAAAAATTGAAGTTCAGGTGTTAGATAAGTAAATACATAGATATTGAGTGATATGAATGCAAATCTTCCAACAAAAAAAAAATAAATAAATGAATAAAAATTTTCTCAAACACATTAATTTCTAAAGCTCTGAACAAGGCATTCAAAAACAAAACAAAAGCAGACACAGATAACATCTAAGAAAAAANAATTGAGTGATATGAATGTAAATCTTCCAACAAAAAAAATAAATAAATAAATAAAAATTTTCTCAAACACACTAATTTCTAAAGCTCTGAACAAGGCATTCAAAAACAAAACAAAAGCAGACACAGATAACATCTAAGAAAAAAAATATAACACAGCATTGTCCAACCTCTCAGCATTATTTATAAAAAGGCAAGCAGAATTGAAAATCTACAACATCACATAGAAATACAGAACCATACAATAAATCTCAACAAACAGTGTTGAGACTAATTAGTTTATTATAGCACATAATTGAGCAAAAGGAAACCAAATGCAGTTTTCCTATTTGTTCATAATAACTCTCTTTAAACCGGGAGGGCTTACCGTTGAGTTCAAGCATTGGCAGTGTTGAAGAGAGAAGAGGCATCACTGTAAATGGCAATTCCATTTGATAACACAGCAAGCACAATCATTAGAACAGATAGAAGTTTGTCCCTCAGAGTTGCAATGCCATGTGGATCCCTAGAAAAACAGAAATAAACATAACAATTATATATTTATTAAGAAAAAGATACAACTTCATCTTTTGAAGTATTTAATAAGAAGAAATTTGTCAGCACAATTCTTACAACCATCTAGCTTGACAATGTTTTTGATGGCTAAGTAATGTCATAACTATCGTTTACCATTTCATCATTTTAAACAACATAGCATGCTTGATGATATTGAATCAAACACTGCCTTTCATAAATGAATCTTAGGGGGTTGTTTGGCTGTAGGAAGGATTTAACATTAGTAAGATTTAATAAATCTGAATTTATTAAATCCACCTCCTACTGGATTTATCAAATCCGGATTTAACATCAATTGAAGGCAAAATTCGGATCCTAAATTTGAAATTTCATAAATACATAGAGCTTGTGTTTTTTAAGGTTTAGTTGGATTTACTAAATCCAAAATACAAACGATAAATCTTATTAATATGGTGCTATCAAACAAACCTTAATCTAACACTAAATTCAACTAAATTCATGAAAGCTCTAACTCTCAACTAATATGGTATGCAAAATAAATTTCAGATGGTTAAAAATGTGCAATTATGACTCACCTAATTGTCATCGCAGCAGGAAAGATGAATCCAATGCAAACCGCAGCAGTGGCGCCGGTGAATTGGAAGGCATCCCAGATGCTCGGAACAAAGTTTGCAGCTAAGAACACGAGCGAAAGAAGCGTAACAGAAATCACTGTGAACCTGAAACTATCAGTAGATAAAGGCCTTGCATTGGGAAAGAGAAGACCATCCAAGTTGAGCCTCAAAGCATGGAATATCATGGGGAATACAAGCATAAGGTGTACAGCATAGCTGACGCGAACAACATCATTAAGAACAGCGCTGTATGGTATGCCGAGGTTTTCGTCGAAATTGGCGAGCACATCATGAAGGGTTGATTCGCCAAAGAGAAGGTAACCGAAGAAGCTTGTGGCTATGTAAACAGTAGAGCAGAGTGCTAGTGATGTCCTCACAACTGGTTTTATCTGGGAGGAGTCTTCGAGTTCATTGTCTATGCTGTGAACTGCATTGTACCATTAATTTTCAGAGAGTCATTGTACGTTCACAGTTCCGAATAAAGCATGAGATAAGGAGAATGTTAAAGAAAATGAAGAAAGTAGGGAGAAAAGAAAATAATGAAAAGAAAAATTACTGAATAAACACCTGTCGGTGCAGACGAGCTGAGCTTGAGCGAGCCCAATGTTAGGTTCGTGTTCTGCTCGTTCGAAATTTTTTTGGCTCAAAATAGACTCGTGTTCGACATGGCTAGTGAATAAAATATTCATTTTCAACTCGATTCAAATTCATTTGTTTGTTTCAAATTGTGTTTGGCTCAAAATTTGCTCAAATTATTTAAAAATAATAAAAACTAACTTTTTTTAAATAAACACAGCATAAAAATTTATAATAATAATTTATTTAATTATTTTGAGCCAAAATAAGCTCAAAAAAATTGTTTGTGTCTGGATTGTTAGCTTAACAAACGAATCAAATCGAGAAACCAAACAAGCCAAACACTAGTTGTTCGCGAATGACAAACATTTTTGACAGCCCTATATACACCGTATAATTTGTATACAATCACATTTTCTTTAAATTTGAACAGATACGAATTAATTTGATGGAG
The DNA here is from genome assembly GCA_002079205.1 of Phalaenopsis hybrid cultivar. Classification (NCBI taxonomy): domain Eukaryota; kingdom Viridiplantae; phylum Streptophyta; class Magnoliopsida; order Asparagales; family Orchidaceae; genus Phalaenopsis; species Phalaenopsis hybrid cultivar. The sequence continues at coordinate 204,732 of JXCR01147344.1, forward strand.
TATATCAGCTCATTTAACAGGTGATCTCTACTTATTCACTGTAATAAAATCCTCAAACATTTTCATGACACTCCAACTCACTCATTCCTCTTCCTCAAAGAGATTTAAGTACTGGCTCAAGCAATGCTTAATGATGCAAGACTAACCAATTTTCATGAACATAATTTAGCTCAAAATTATTTCTCTTTACCAAGTTCATCATTATCATAAATCAAACAACATAAATCATACCATTGAAATGGCAGATAAAAGCTGTTACGAGAACTGGAACTGCAGTGAAGAGGTTCCAGACAGATGCGAGATTCGGTATCACAGGAAACAATTTTGGCATTGGTATGCTTCCATTCAGCAACTTTACAATAGCAATCCCAGCTGTAATCACAACAAAAACTACAGCAAGAGCAACAGACAAGGCAGACGTGTAGCTCAAAGAATCTGCAACAAAAAGGAGCATAACTCTCTTTATTAGCATTAACAAAACATTTTAAAACAATGACAGTGGTGCCAAGTATTCAAATTTAACCAAACAAAATATTACACTCAACAAAAAGGAGAAGACTTGCCTACACGCTTGAAGCTTGCTAAAGGAGCAAATACTGCAAGAGTTGTTACAAGAAGAACAAAGAAACGCCCGGTCCACCAATGCTCACCAAACCACCCTTCAAAAACACCCGAGTGATGAACACCGTCGGAAGAAGTACCAGAAAGCACATCACCTTGCGATTAAAAGCAATAGAATTGTTAAAACAATGTGTACAATACATACATACACAATAATCTGACAAAAGTAGTGGAATTTGAGGAAAATAAGAATGCTAGCAAGACAATGACAGGATATATCAATCAAGAAATAAGCACATGTCCCTTGCTGAATGATAGAAGTAAACTTATTGTAGAAAAGGGAAAAACAATGGAATCAGGATTTTTATCATTAGTATTGTATGAAAATAAAAAATGATAAATTAATGTCATTAATTATAAGAAAAATGCTAAAAGGGTGTTATCATGAAATAACGTGGTAGAAAATCTTTTGAGCATTATTAGGTTGGTAGAATCGGCACAAATAATAAATCTGGATAAAAATCTATTATCAAATATTAAGTGACAGATGGCCGGTAACTTCTTCTAGCTATGAATAAATTTAAGATTAGAAATGGTTTGTTTAAACAGTTAAATTTGGACCAGTGCAGTCTTATTTGCAGAACTAAGTATAATTGACAAAAAATTAACTCATCTAAGTAATCACCTTAAGCAAACAAGTTTACAATCAGCATGAGCCTTATGCCAAAAATTTAAGGTCAGCACAAAGAATAATCATTTTTCTTTCATTTATGTTGAACTCAACTGAAACTATTCTTTACAAAATGATTTGGAGAACAAGTTTCAATTAAGCTTCGGGTCGAACACATTTCCTTCATAGTCCTAGGAAAATAATTTTATAACTCGTCCAACAACATATTTTTTATCCTTTGTTGTACATATCCAAAGCCAACTTATCTACAATATAAAGGTGCAAAGAAGTTTTTTGAGATGTGATAGCTTCACAAGCAATTCATAAAATAGCCAACAAAGAGGAAATTCAATGAAATCATTTGTTTGAATCACAAAAATTCGAAGAGCATGGCTATAAATCTATTTCTAGCTTGCAATTCTTCAAGATGATTGAGTACTTCTCATGAATAGAAAAGCCCAAGTAATCATAAATAGTCATATTTTAGGTGCACAATCAAAGTAAAGCAGCCAAAATAAGGTTCCATACCAATTATAATCATATAGACAATCATCACTCCAACATTATTTACAACCACACAAATCTGAAGCAGCATCCTCCCAAACTTTCCAAAAGAATCACCCATAACCCCGCCATAAGAAACTGACTTCCCAACTCTACTAAACCTGATCAACAACTCTATTGAAGCCTCAGCTAGGAATGCAAAAAACACAATCATAACTATTCCAGGCACCAAACCCAACACTTTCATGGTGGCTGGAAGAGACATGATTCCAGCTCCCACAATCGTGGTTGAGAGATTGAACACAGCACCGGGAAATGAAGCGCCATTAAATTCATTAAACTCTCCATTCTCATTCTTCAAGCTTGGCAGCAAGGGCGAGTTCTCTTCAACAACGTCCTTGCCCTTTCCCTTGCTCCTCACGTCCGAAAATACACTTGCAATTGTCATTATTAACTGTTTCAAAAAGCAATCTTTCACTAAAATTCAGGTACTAGTATGTAATACCAGTAACAGAAGATGAACCTGCAATCATGAAGCATACCAACAACACATAATCATTTTAAAAAAAGTTTTTTATGATTCAAAATGAGAATTTGAAGCGGTATAAACAACAAACTATCACAGCTTCGGATACCTTGGCAGAATATCAATAAATTCAGGAGGGAAAACTAGATGCTACCACCAGTGTCAAAACATGCACCTGCAAACAAGAAGCATCCCAACAACACAGTGGAAAACAGTGTTTTATGATTCAAAATTGAAACTTGAAGCAGGATATATAATAAATTATCACAGCATCACAGCCTTACCAAAAAGACTAAGGATTTGAGAAGGGAAAACCTGAATACATAAAATTGGATACCAATAAGTATATCTGAACCTGAAACCATGAAACCATGACGCAACACAGCAAAATCCAATCAGTGCAGAAAAAAAAGAAACAAAAAACAATTTTTATGATTCAAAATTGAAACTTAAAGCAGCAAAAAACAAGAAACTTTCACAGATTCAGAGACCTCGGCAGAAGTTAAAGAAATTTTGGGAAAACCTAAACGGGAAACAAAAACCAAGGAAACAAAGAAAAATAAAGAGAAGCGGTCTTTGATCGATGAATGTATATAAGCGTTTCCGTATGTTGAAGTCTCTCTCAGAATGAACACGGAACTGCGGAGAAATGCAGGACACGCATTTGGATAGGCTCGTGCTGATGGCAATGAAAGATGAGAACTTTAGGTGGATTTCGATTTCTTGTAAGGGAAAACGACGAAAAGGAGCGGATTTTTTAATCTCAATCCCCGTAGAGAGAGATGAAGACATTTGGGCTTGCTCTGATCATAGAAATGCTACTCACACAGCACAATACTGTACAATAATATTTGTCAGATGGCTCACTAAAAATATCTGAAAAATAAGTCCAAATAAGTATTGCGTACATTTATACGAGAAGAGCAAGTAACATCCTCCACTGCTTTTATCCGTACGAATGTTCCAATAAGACCAAGATCAGTTGTATGAAATGACCGAATCACCCATCCATGAAATGATTTTTTTGGAGTTAGAAACTATTTTAATTTTTTACGGTGCTCACTTGAACCACAAATTTGTGCGCTCATATTTTCTTTACAAAATCAGAATTTTTGGAGTACAATAATACTGAAATCATTGGGCCAAGACATTTTAGTTATATTTTAGTTTAACTTGATCCAAACAAGCTTAAAAATTTAACACATACCATTTGTATCAGCTTTATTTGGTGCATTTACAAACAAACAAATGTATCTACATATTTAACACCCATACTTTCATATTTACATACATAATACTCATATCTTGAATGTCATATTTATTGAATGATGATTGGTCCACAAATTACACGCCAATGAATTAAACTTAAGAAGAGAGAGAGAAAGAGAGATAAATGAACACTTTTATTTTACAATGATAAGACTCTAAAAAATTGCACACTAATAGAATACAAAACCCTTATTTATAGTTGAGAACGAACTTTAAACTTTTGCATTACAACTTAATAAAAAGGTAACACATCCATTTGATGTGACATAAAGTCAGAAAATAATTATAAATACTATTATACCAACTAATATTATTGCAATCACTATTCCAACAACCGATATTATTTCAAACACCAGAATTATTGGTCATAACGTCTATCGAAAGTGACTCTATTGGTGGTACACTTTAAGCAGCTTTCAATTTTATACTGTTAATTTGAGGCGAAGTGGGTCATCATTCATTCCTAATTTTCTTCGTCCGACCCATTATTGAAGACTGACATATCTTTTGCTTTCATTTGTTTCTGATAGAACTCCTGCATTTGCTGCTTGATTTGTTCAGGAGATTCTCGTGGATATTTGTGCTAAGTTCATTTCTCTTTCTTGCTTTTTTTAATGTAATTTTTTTCTTAAATTTTTAAACTTTAGAGGATTAACTTTATTGGTTAAGTGTTTTTCATTTTTAACTTAAGATCTCATCTAGTGATCTTGCTCAAAAGAATATATCATTATTAGCACATGTTTCATTATCTACATTAAAGTTCAGTTTATAATAACTCTTTTTCTATATCACCTGAACTGTTTTTTTTTTCCTTAAACTATATATTTTTCAAATGAATTAAACCCAACCTAATAAAGTTCTTGGTGTTTTATGAGAAAATTAGATTTGAAGGATCCATCAAATCAAATAAATTATTTATTAATAAATTTAGTTTTATTTAGTTATTTATCTATTAAATTATTTTTTTTATGAATCATAGAAAAAAAATTAAATTATTGTTTTGAGTCTTTAAAATTTCAATGATTATTTTAGCTAATCAAAGTTTTTAAGTAATAATTCTAAGTTTGGCATAATACTAAGTTATAAGATTGCATTTTAAGAGAAATTAAAATACAAAATATAACAAAATACTCTCTAAAGGTGCTCATAAAACAAATAAATACTCCTCCAAACTTACCTTTCATTAACTACAATAAATAAAATAACATAATAATAGAAAAATAAAAAAAATAAGTACACTAATTTGTAGAAATAAGGAATATATATGAAACATAAAATGAAATACATAAAAAATAAAATAAAGGAAAAAAATAGGACAACAAAATGGTCACTCACATCGCTTTCCACCGTAGGATGTACGATGTAACATAATGTTGGAAAGCAAGATCTATAGGAAATAATGTAGCCTATAGTCCTTTATTCATTTGGTGGTGTTAAAACAAGCTGAAAAGTTTTAAGAGTTAAACTCAACCATATAAGAATACTGTCGATGATGTTGATCTATGTANCTTAAGAAATTGCAATCGATAGATAAAAACATATTTCTAGATTTTTTTGCAAGTTTTAGGCAACTAAAGCATAATATGAGATACTAATAATCATTAAATCTCAACAAAGATTAAGGAGTTGCTTAGTCTTTGATTATCAACCTCATTCTGAACACTTTTGATCATTTGAATCTTAAGTGACTAACTAATTCAAAGAAAATTTTTATAAAATCTAAAAACCAAACAAAATCAATTTTTCCTTGAGAACTTTTATGTTATTTTTGGATTTTGCAATAGTTTGATAAAACTAAAAGTTCAATAAGCTAGTATATAATATAATATAAAAATTATTAAAGTTCTTCGTAGGATCGACACTTGGAATCAAACCTTATACTACACTTACCATTAATCATGTGGTAGATATAACCAAATCATAGTGTGCCAAAGTATAAAAAATGTTAGATGATAAAAATAGAGCTTCAAAAACACAGTGGTTTACTACAACCCTTGCATATTTAGAAAGAAAGTGGGAAAGTAATTTTATTAGATTTTGTGATGGGTCATCTTAGATAAAAACAAGGTTATGATGCAGTGTAGGGTTATTATTGAATTGTTAACAACATTATGCTTTATGTCTATTTAATTTATTAGATAACGTTTCTCAAATATATGTGAAAGAGATATTCATACTAAATAATACACTCAAAATAATTGTATCTAATCAGGTTGAAATTCTTAGTTTTAAGTTATGTAAAGGATTACAAGAAGATTTGGGTATCATATTGAAACATTTCACAAATATATAAATGGAAAGTTTGAGAGAACTATACAAACATTAGAGAATTTTTTTAGATTATGTTATGTAAATTTTGGTGAAAAATGAGAGAGTCATATTATTTTAATTGTATTCACATATAATTACAACTTTCATTTTAGTAACGTGATGACACCTTATTCAGTTTTATATGGTAAAAATAGTGGAATGCTTTTAACATAGATAGATGTAGGAGAATAAAACGTTTGGGTCCAAAATTAATTGATGATACCACTAAAGGAGTAAAACTTATCAGTGATAAATTGAATGCAACACAACACAAGAAAACTAAAATAAATATAATAATCCATAATATTATATAGTAGAATTTGAATATTAGTGATTTTTTGTTTATAAATATTAGCACTTTGAAAGTAGTGTACAAAATTGACATAGAAGAGAAACTCAGTTTTATATATGTTGGTCCTTATGAAGTGATAGATTGATAAAAAAATCAGCTTATAAATTGTTGTTGCCCAATCATTTGTTTGATATTCATTTTGTATTTCATATTTTTTCATTAAGAAATGAGTAACAGATGCATATAATAGAGTATTAGTTGCTAAAGTGAAATTACGGTCAGGCTTTACTTATAGAGAAGAAGATGATAGTAAATTACCTTATGAATTGAAACAATTAAGAAATTCTAATAATAAAATTCTAATAGAAATATAAAATAGAAAGAGAACAAACATGGGAGAAAGAGTCCTAGATGAGATAATTATATCTGGAGTTGTTTATTGGCTAATATGTAAGCACTTGAATATTGAGGATGATATTATTATTAAGTGAGATTGTAATAAGTACAACATATTTAGGAATCAGCCACATGCTCTCAGATGTATAAATATTTTATATATTGATAAAAAAAAATAAATGTTTTGTTAATGAACACTTCAAAATGTATATATGTGCAATGACGAATCTCAATTTTTTTTTATACTAAAATTAATGATTCTAGTGACTCTATTTGATGAAAATTTAGATGATAAGAAAATTTCCTTTCAAATAGTTTTTGGAAAAAATATTTGTTAAGCACTCAACTTGTTGTGACCTATTTTTTGTATATATGTTATATCAAGTAGGGTCATGACACTACCTTCTTTAACTAAGTAAACCACAATCCATGAAAACCCGAGTCAATGAAACCATTGGATCTTGATTGAGTTCATCATCATTCATCTAATCAGCCCCTCTAAGCTTATGGTGAAAATTTTATAATCCAAAATTTAAGTATGTTACTACCATATGTTGAGGGATCAACAACCTATGACTAAGCTTAGCTGAAATTGCTCTCTTATTTTTGAGAATGATAATTAACTATAGAGACTTGTGCTTATGAGAAATCTTGAGCACAATATCTTAAAGTCTTTGTAAAATAAAGGTGAAATCGTTGAGTTGTGTCTTAAACTTGATGTAAAGCTCTCTTTCTTTCATTGAAAGAGAGGTTGGGATGAGCGAAAATTGAATCAGTACTAATCTTATTGATATATTAAAACTTCTATTGGTAATCATTTATATAGACAAATTAGAACAATATCATTTGACATTTTCTTACAGTATGTTTGATTGATTCACATAAACAAAGGTCACTTGAAATAAGAAAATCTTTTTTCGTGCAAATTTATTTTGAAAGTAAAATATCACTTGAGCTGAGTTTGATAATATTATGCACAAAAAATGATGAAAAAAATATGTTGTACTAAACTAATATAAATATTATTTCAATTTACGATATTTATGCATGAAAATTATTGGAATTAACAATGTTAATAAAGTTTAATGTCATGAACAATTCAAATTCAGTTAGCTAAATAACTTGTATTTTTCTCATTAATTAATTAACAAGTCAAATATGAACATGATATTTAGGCTCTATTATCTTATGAGCAAACATAATTAAAAATAGTGATTTTCTTACATTTGACCTGATAAAAGCTCATTAGTATATATATCAAATGGTATAACAATTGCAAAAAGTAATCATAGCTTTCTTATTTTACTATTTTATTCAAACTAATAAAAATCTTATCTTTTGATTGATGCATCTATATGGCATGTTTATGTTCTTAAGAAAATCAAATAATGAATCAGTAATAGACGTAAAAATGTTAAATATAATAAACATTTAGAATAAAAAAAACTAATGAACTATAATCAAACATTATAATTTGTTCATGTATAATTGATTCATTTACACAATTGATTCAGATAATAAAATCCATATTGTTCACAAATCTCAAAATAGCTATAAGAGTATTGAGTGTTTGTTGAAAAAAAATTGACTTATGATGAAATATGGGACATTGTTTTGAATAAATAGAGTTGTTGAAGCTAGAGAACTTCGAATGGTAGATTTGGAAACATAGCCTCTAAATTCTCCAATCTATAACATAAAAACCTTTCCTTAAATTGCCTTTTGTGGGCAATAGTATTTTTACTTCTTCATTCTTTCAATATTTGATTGACCTGCGATATCATTGTTAGGATTGGGGTACTGAGAAATATTTTAAGCTAGAATTCAAAGGCATGTGCGCTTATCACAGGCTGTAAACATACGATGGTTTCTAATGATGACATCTATATTACTCATATGGAAATATAAGTGTTATTATATAAATATAGAAGTATTATATGACATCTATGTGAAGGCACCAAATATCTTTCCCGGTACCGCAGCATAGTGTCACGAACAAATGGTCACACATCGGTTAGGTGTAGGGCCGAAAAACAGTATTTAAGTTCTAGGCTGCCCATCTCTCTTAAGGGCTCTTTTGGGAGGTGACAAGTGGCATCAAGCTGATTACTGTCTGTCAGGTGTGTGGACTCTCCATGGTTCAGTGGGACCCTTGGTGGAGTCGATCCGTGATGAGGGCGTCACATGATTGGGTGGAGGAGAATGTCACGGACAAATAGTCACACATCGGCTAGGTGTATGACCGAAAAATAATATTTAAGTCCTGGGCTGTCCACCTCTCTTAAGAACTCTTTTGGGAGGTGACAATAGACTTGCATCACATATACACAAAATACAAGAGAGTAGGCACTTGTGACCTCCCCGTCTGCCACTCAATTGGTCATAATGACCATTGTGCGGCCAACCTTTTTTTGCTGTAGAGCCAGTTGCAACTTGTGTGTGTGTGTGTATTGTTGCTTATTTCAAATTAACAAAGAAATTGAATTTTGTACAAAACAATAACATATGAACAAACTTTACTGTAATTGTTCTTTCTTTTTTTATTGAATCCTTTTGAAGAGCTTAGTTTTCGTTCATGCTCATCTAAACTAACTTATAATTAATAATAAGTTAATTAGTAATTATTATAAACCATTTACTCTGATATTTTCAAATTTAAAATAACTTAAAGCTGAATGTACAAAAAAAAAAAACTATATAATGCTTTTGTGCAACAAATAGAATTAAGCTCAAATATTTTGTGATAGCCCCATCTTTCATAATGAGGCCCTTAGAAGAAGCCACTTCTTAGTACTTTTGTCAATCCTCACTAACCAATATAAGATAAATCTATTCCATACAATATTGTTCATTTAGTACAATTAATTTCTCTTCTTCTTGCTATTATGATCAATATTAGCCTTCTCAAGACATCTTTAGAAGCCATATTATGAGCATGCAAAATAAATCTCTTAGTAATCCTTTCTCAAGCATCCCTTATAGTAAAATCAGCAAACAAACACAGAGACAACTTGTAACTAAAAATACATTACAACATTCTTCAGCTTCTCAACATTATTCATACCAGAACAGAACACTGATTAACTATCTACATAAACAATTGAATCCTTCTATATTAAAACATAAAATAACCCATACAAAATATCTCAACTAACATATTGAGGCTTAATAGTTTATTATTATTATTATTGCACAGAACATTGAACAAAGGAAGCCTAACACTGGACTCCTCTTTGTTCCTCATAATACCCATAATGAATGCCTTTTTTTTCAACCAGAGGAGAACCAAATAGCTCAATGTTGATCTTAAGCCTTGGTAGCATTGAAGAGAGAGGAGGCATCACTATAAATAGCTACTCCGTTTGATAGCACAGCAAGCACAATCATTAGAACAGATAGAAGTTTGTCCTGCAAAGTCGCAATACCATGGGGATCCCTGAAAATGAAAATAAAATAAAATAAATAAATAAATTTAAAGACCACAATAAAGAATAATAATAATTTATAGAATTAATTTAACAACATTAAAGTTAATGCTTGATAGATCTGGCGACCATTTTCTATGGCCTGCCATTTACATTCATACTACCCAATTCCTATGTATTTAGATGTCTAACACCTAGACTTTACTTATTAGATTTATACCACCTAAATCTATCATAATACGTCAAAATACCACCATTTTAACTTTTCAAAAGAGAAATACACCTTTTCATGTACTGGTAAAGTGGCATATACATACAAAGTGAAATTTAGCTGTTAGATATTTAAATACATAGGAATTGAGTGATATTTATGTAAATCTTCTTTTCTATTGCTCATAAATGCAAAAAAAAAAGCACTTAAAACTCACTTAAGTGTGATGGCAGCTGGAAAGATGAACCCGATGCAAACTGCGGCGGTGGCGCCGGTGAATTGGAAGGCATCCCAGATGCTCGGAACAAAGTTTGCGGCTAAAAACACCAGCGAAAGAAGTGTTACTGAAGTCACAGTGAACCTACAATTATCAGTAGATAAAGGCCTCGCATTGGGAAAGAGGAGACCATCCAAGTTGAGCCTCAAAGCATGAAATATCATAGGGAAAACAAGCATGAGATGTACAGCGTAGCTGACACGAACAACATCATTCAAAACAGCACTGTAAGGTATGCCGAGGTTTTCGTCGAAGTTGGCAAGCACATCATGAAGAGTCGATTCGCCGAAGAGAAGATAACCGAAGAAGCTCGTGGCTATGTAAACAGTAGAGCAGAGTGCTAGTGATGTCCTCACAATAGGCTTTATCTGGGAGGAGTCTTCAAGTTCATTGTCAATGCTATGAACTGTGTATAAGTCATCATAAGTATGAAATACAAGAGAGATACTCATAGGCAGAAAATCAAAATATTGCCATACAACAAATTTAGCTCAACATCCTATAGTTGCATCTTTATATCATGACTATTATTATGATTAAATTTTACAAATACAATTTTATAAAGAAGACATGAATACCATTATAATGGCAGATAAAAGCCGTCACGAGAACCGGAACTGTGGTGAAGAGCTTCGAAACAGATGCGAGATCCGGTATCACAGGAAACAATTTCGGCATTGGAATGCTTCCATTTAGTAATTTGATAACAGCAATCCCAGCAGTGATTACAACAAAAATTACAGCGAGAGCAACAGACAAGGCCGACGTGTAACTCAATGAATCTGCAAGAGAAAGGTGCACAACACTTATTAAGAAAATCACTTTTGTCAATAATCAGGAACATAATTTAGATATGGGGCATTTACACACATACCACATAATTCTTATGTAGTTACACATCTAACACCTAAGCATTTATATTTACATGCATATCACTCAAATCTTTAACATCACATCAAAAATATCACCACCACCACCATCTTTTTAAAAAGTAAAATGCAGCTTTTTCATGCTCAGATTTATGGCACTAAGATGTTATAAGTGTAAATATCAAACTTTAAGTGATAGATATATAAATATATTAGAATTGAGAGGTATGTATATAAAATCCCCTTTGAAAAATTATTGAACTTAGCAAATAGTGGGAGAAGACTTACCCACATGCTTGAAGCTTGCTAAAGGAGCGAAAACTACAAGAGTTGTCACAAGAAGAACAAAGAAACGCCCATTCCACCAATGCTCACCAAACCATCCTTCTAATACACCTGAGTGATGAAGTCCACTAGAAGATGTTCCAGAGAGCACATCACCTTGCCCAACAAAAAAAAATTAATATTAACACAATTCACACATTAAATAAAAGAATCAAATACATCATATGAAACAAATCATAAACTTAGTATAGATTCCAGCTTGAATCAGACAACCCACAAAAGAACTAAAATCTCATAAACTCAGAAGAATTGTGAGAGGACTTGAAAATTAAAAAAAGCATTCATGTAGCTTGCTAAACAATAGAGGAAAAGATATCTGAGAAGATAAATATATGATGAGTGAAACGGTTTTTTCATAAGAGAAGTACAACATAAAAGAGAGGATAAATAAAGTACATCAATGGGATAAAAATACAAAAAAGGGAATTACATAGAAAATAATAGCTTAAAGACCTTGATGACAGTAAAATAAGCCCAAATAACAGTTTAGATCGGTTGATATCACATGTGCAAGGGAAAATCATCAAAATCCTAGATTCAAAAAAAGGATTAGATTGCAGTGCCGATAACTAAAATGATGCTTTTCCAATAATACCTTAATGAAAACAGGCCACTTCTAGCTATAAATACCTTTAAGAGGAAAAAAAAAATATTGTTTAGCAATCTGTCACCATTAGTGCAATAACAGAACTAAGTTTCATATTGTAGAACTCCATGAGAAGGAAAACAATCAAGTGCAATGTAAGCTCTTCAAACAATACAAGAAAAAACCAACAAAGAAGAAATTTCAATGAAATAAACCGTTACAATAACAAAACTTCCAAATGAACTGTGATAAATCTAAGTAAACTTTTAATTCTCCAGAATGATTACAAAAATATATATACAAAAAAATAATAACAAGCCAACAAACATAAAAAAAAAACATATCTGCAGTACATAATCAAAGCATAAACAACAAAAGATGGCATACCAATTATAATCATATAGACAATCATCACACCAACATTATTTACAATCACACAAATCTGAANTCTTATTACATGTTGGAACAAAATTTCTCTTAATAAACCACCTAAGTTAGGAGAAAATAATACATCCACCTAAATTAGGAGAAAATATTATATTTGTTGTGTGAATGTGCGTATGACAATGTGGATTACACCATGTCATGCATTGGGCAGCGTGACATGATACATGTCGTCTAGCACATATTCGATTTACCAAACGTAATATTTTCTCTTTAATTAGGGCATCTTGAGAGAGAGAGAGAGAGAAAGAGAGAGAGAGAGAGTGAGAGAGAGAGAGGGAGAGAAGTTACGTTTGAGGATAATGTTTCGTGTTTTCAACTTTGACATCAAATTTTGACCATAATACAATATTAAACAAATATACATTGTGGCGCTTCCTGTAGTCATATAAAGTGCTATATTGTTGAATGGGTGGGTCGCCAACTAAGTTAATTTTCGGGATATCTGGAGGAACTATTTGAATGTTATGTCTGTGTTGCAAGTTGATAAATATCATTGTGGAATGGAAGAGTAACCCAATTTTTTTTGTTATATATGACTCTCAATTGGTTCACTAAGGCAATGACATACTTGTGATTTCCTTGTGAGCTTCTACAGTCTACTTGGGGGGGCCTCATCTATAAATAGATGAGGAAGGCTTGTAAGAAATTAGGAGGAGGATACTATAAGGGAAGAATATTGGCTTGTAGAGGGGAGAGGCCACTACAAGGAGGAAGATAAAAATCAAACCAAGAAGACCAAGAAGAGGAAGGAAATCAGTCCAAGAAGAGGAAGGAAATCAGTCCAAGAAGAAGGGGAGAGGCTTCAATAAATGAGGGAGGAGTCTTAGATATTGCATCGAGGTAGTTTCGAGAGGGAGAGATCTAGAGGAGTGTTCATTTCTTGATGTAAAAAGCTTGTAATTCTTCTTTGCCTTAGTGAATTTGTTGGTGATTCCCTCCCGTGGATGTAGTTCTGTAGACTGAACCACGTAATTGGTTGTGTTCTTGTGTTTATGTTCTTGCATTTCATTTCCTGCATTATTCCTTCCTGTTTTTTCCGATCTTGCTTGCTGCGTTTTCCCACTTCTTGGCTACAATTGTCCTTATACAGCAGTCCAAGGAATTGGCAGTTCAAGCTGTTTCTACGGCCTTCCAGGTTCTTGGTTGCAGGATCTTCGATAGTCTATCTTCTTAGGCTGAAGGAATTCGAGTCCCTTGTAAGAACAACCTTACATAATTGGTTGTGTTCTTGTGTTTGTGTTCTTGCATTTCATTTCCTGCATTATTCCTTCCTATTTTTTCCCATCTTGCTTGCTGCGTTTTCCCACTTCTTAGCTACAGTTGTCGTTATAAAGCAGTCCAGGGAATCTGCAGTTCAAGTTGTTTCTACAGCAGTCCAGGTTCTTGGCTGCAGGGTCTTCGACAGTCTATCTTCTTGGGCTGAAGGTATTCGACTCTCTTGCAAGAACAACCTTACGTATTTGGTTGTGTTCTTGTGTTTGTGTTCTTGCATTTCATTTTCTGCATTATTCCTTCATGTTTTTTCCCGTCTTGCTTGCTATGTTTTCCCACTTCTTGGCTACAGTTGTCGTTATACAGCAGTCCAGTGAATCGACAATCCATTTCCTTAGGCCTGCAACAAGGTGTTTCCATTTGGCAGCCCAGGTTCTTGACGGCAGGCAGAGCATGTCAAAGCAGGGAGTCTTCTGGAACAAGCAGGAGACGAATTGCAGCGAACAAGAAGCAAGGAACTCAGCAAGGGCTGGCTCGACTGTCAAGAAAGAAAAGTTCAACATTCTTTTCTTTCAGCTACAAGAAGGGGTACAGGTTCTAGCTTCGGCAGCAAGGTGACCCATTCGGCTACAGCAAGAAGCAGGTGGTTCGTGGGCTGTCCAAAGAAAGAGAAGCAAGAACCAGGAATTCGGTTCCATCAAGGTGATTACGACAAATTCCATAATCCAACAAGGTGATATTCAACAATTACAGCAAGCTAAAGGTGTTCTTGGACAACCCAGTCGCAGCAGCAAGGCATTGGAACAACAAACAATTTTGTAGTTCTTTCGAAAACCTTCGGCAACAGGAAGGTGAATTTGGTGTTCGGCGGAGCGAGTTCACAATAATTGGCTCTGTCTGTGAGAATTCCAATCACGTTAATGACAACCGCCAAATTCGACATCGAGAAATTCACCGAGAGGAACGACTTCAGCCTTTGGAGAGTGAAGATGAAAGCTCTGTTGGTGCAGCAAGGCATTGTAGAAGCCTTGCAAGGCCCGACGACATTGCCGACCGACATGACCGAGAAAGAAAAGAATGAGATTCTGCACAGGGCTCATAGTTTGATAATCTTGAGTTTTGACAATAAAATTCTGAGAGAAGTTTCGAGGGAGACGACGACTCAAGCGCTTTAAGCCAAACTCGAACTACTCTATAGGACGAAATCTCTGGCTAACAGACTCTTCTTGAAGCAACGCCTATACTCCTTCAAGATGCACAAAGACAAATCATTTTCAGAGCAGATTGACGAGTTCAACAAGATCATTGATGATCTTGAAAATATTGACGTCAAAATGGATGATGAGGACAAGACACTATTGTTGATGAACTTTATTTCTATAAGCTACGAGCATTTCAAAGATGCGATACTCTATGGAAGGGTGCAAACAATTTTTCTCGAAGAGGTTAAAGCACTGATTAGAGCAAAAAAAACTCCAAAGAAAACATGAGATATACAAAGAAATCAACGGAGACAGTCTTACCGTTAGAGAAAGATTGGACAAGGAAGATTCAAGAAACAGTCAGAGCAGATCAAGATCAAGAAAGGAGGGCGGAACTCAATCATCAAAGGGATCTTTCAAGTGTTATCATTGTCACAATGATGGTCATTTCAAGAGGAACTATCCTGACAGGAAGAATAAATATCAAGAAAATCCTAAAGATCCTGGAGAGGGAAGCATAACATTGGGTGACTATGATTCAACTGAAGCCCTGGTGATCACCGAATCAGAATCCAGTGAGTAGATAATCGACTCGGGGTGCTCTTTCCACATGTGTCCTCATAAGGACTGGTTCAAGACACTGCAACTGGAAAATGGTGGGTTCGTACTACTTGGAGATAACAAGGATTGCAGGGTGGTCGACAGTGAAACAATCAGAATATATATTTTTGATGGAGCTGAACGAATATTGCAACATGACAGGTACGTACCAGAGCTCAAAAGAAATCTGACTTTTTTAGGTATATTGAAGACAAGTGGATACTCTTTTAAGGTGGAAAATGACCATATCAGAGTAACTAAAGGTTCTTGAATCGTCGTGAAAGAAGTAAGGAAAAAGGGATAATATTCTCTACTCGGAAAAACTGTGATTGCTAGGTTTATGAACTGTCTGGACTTAGCAGACTCAACCAAGGGCTAAGGTCCCCTCGGGGCAAGGTGGAGGGAATCTCTATTATGAAGCGTTGTAATTGAGATTCAAGGAGGAGAATTGTTATATATGACTCTCAATTGTTTAACTAAGGCAATATCATACTTGTGATTTCCTTGTGAGCTTCTATGGTCTACTTAGAGGGCCTCATCTATAAATAGATGAGAAAGGCTTGTAGAAAAGTAGGAGGGGGCTACTACAAGGGAAGAAGATAGGCTTGTAGAGGGGAGAGGCCACTAAAAGGAGGAAGATAGAAATCAGACCAAGAAGACCAAGAAGAAGAAGAAAATCAGTCCAAGAAGAAGAAGAAGGGGAGAGGCTTCAAGAATTGAGGGATGAGTCTTATATCTCGTATCGAAGTAGTTTCAAGAGGGAGAGATCTAGAGGAGTGTTCATTCTTTGATGTAAAAAGCCTGTAATTGTTCTTTGCCTTAGTGAATTTGTTGGTGATTCCCTTCCGTGGATGTAAGTCTATAGACCGAACCTCAAAATTGGTTGTGTTCTTGTGTTTGTGTTCTTGTATTTCATTTCCTGCATTATTCCTTCATGTTTTTTCCCGTCTTTCTTGCTGTGTTTTCCCACTTCTTGGCTACAATAGTCATTATACAATAGTCCAGGGATTCAACAGTACATTTCCTTAGGTCTGCAACAAGGTGTTTCCATTTGGCAGCCTAGGTTCTTGACGGCAGGTAGAGCAGGTCAAAGCAGAGATTCTTCTGGAACAGGTAGAAGACGAACTGCAGCGAACAAGAAGCAAGGAACTCGACAAGGGCTGGCTCGACTATCAAGAAAGAAAAGTTCAACATTCTTTTCTTTCAGCTACAAGAAGGGGTACAGGTTTTGGCTTCGGCAGCAAGGTGACCCATTCGGCTACAGCAAGAAGCAGGTGGTTCTTGGGCTGTCCAAAGAACGAGAAGCAAGAACCAAGAATTCAGTTCCAGCAAGGTGATTACGACAAATTCCAGAATCCAGTAAGGTGATATTCAACAATTACAGCAAGCTAAAGATGTTCTTGGACAACCCAGTTGCTATAGTTCTTTAAAAAACCTTCGGCAACAGGAAGGTGAATTTGGTGTTCAGCGGAGCGAGTTCACAGCAGTTTTCCTAGTTCAGTTAAGCTAGCATTTGAATAGGTTTGACCCAAATTTAATTATGAGATAATTTTGCAGCTTTGCACATTTCAATTGAACTATCGCTCTAAGGCCATTACACATTGTATGCAAATTGCATATATCGAAAAGAATTATTGATTCATATTGCAATCTGCACGTTGTGATATCATCTAATTGTCTAAGCAGCTTCTTCAAAATTTTCATTATTTTGATTGGTTTGTTTACAGTGTAGGAGTTCTATTATAATGTATGATGTCCACATCTTTTCAATTTCACAAGAGTTTTTATTACGTACTCTAATTATGAATATATTTTTTCTTTATTCTTAAAACTCACACTGTTAGGGTATAACGAATTATCTCTACCTCCAATCATAATGAGTCATGTGGATAAAAAGTGAAGTTGTACGGTACCTTGAAAGAAAAAAAGTTGTGAAATTTAAATATGATGTTGAACTTTCTCTAATGTGTTAGAATTCAATGCCTTTTTTGCTAAGTTAAGTTTTATGTTGATATTGAAGGGCATAGATATAGATAATACAAGATAGCAATAAAATATATAATTAATAAAATTTTCTTAATAAATAGTAGTATAATAAGTGCTTTAATTTTGCCTATTTATAACACAGAAATTTAACTAGGATCAGCAAAGATGTCTACGTCCTCGGGAGCAGCGCGACGAGTTTCTTTCAATAAAAAGAGATTACTGAATAGATGATACCTCCTGGGACTACTAACATGCCTATTTATAATCCCAGAAGTAAACCCTAAGTATAATATGTAATTACAACATTACCTAAGTACCGTGTCGCGGGGCGTTGCACTCGCACCCAACCCACATAACTTAACTTCCCAATTTGGACAAATTCTTCCGCTCCGCTCCACTCCGCTTCGTTCCAGCGTCTGTCCCTATATGATATATGAGCCATACCATAACAATCAGAGTGAAATAGCTCATGATTAGCCAATTTTTCGAGATTATTAATGCAACTAAATATTGAAAAAACTACATTTGATCAAGAAAATTAATGTGAACCACCGTCTAATGAAGTGTTTTAGGAGGTTGGTTAAATTAACAAACATGTTCATCTCAAAAACTATAAACTAAACCCAATTCTCACTTAATGGAGGAGGAGAAGAGAAAATTGAGTTGACTACTAATGCTTAATTATTAAATTCTCGGTGATTGTCATCGGTAACCCAAGGTCACGACCTACCACTAAAGGCCGCAATCAATCACCAGAGGTCAATGCTGAGCTCTAGTATGTTAAGTAGGGCTGTTGAAACTCTTTCAATCGGTTGTTTGGATATCCAAGTGCCTCATGTGGGCCCATGCATCATACACAAGAAATTTTACTATTTTGTTGCTTATACATTTTTTTCAAGATGATTGGGTGGAAAGACAAATTTCCCTAATAAACAAAACATTTAGTTAAAAAAAACAGCAAATATACTTTTATGCTAATGTAAAAATAAATTTGTAACTTAATTATTCCATAACTGTATTATATTTTCTTAACCATTTATTCTATAATTTTGATGTAAAACAATTCATTAGGATTTCCTACGTAATTTTTGTTCACATATAATATTCCTCACCCAACAGAGAAAGGTACCATTGCATGGAACGCAATTAAGTGAAATCATCATAGAAAGGAAATGACGCCGACATTCAATCGGAGATGAGTAGACGAAGTATACTCATTTCTGATTAATTGTCCACGCATGCAAACAGCAGTATATAGTATTTTTTTTTCAGAAATGACTCGTAGGGTGAAAGCGCATTTCACAGGGAAACAGGAAAGGATCAGAATGCCATGTTTTGAAAATTGGGTCGAAACGGCTGGTTCAACTAGTTCAGTTGTGAACCGGTTAGTGCTCCTATTCCGATTCAGCTGAAAACAGGCTCCACATTGATCCGAAAAAAATAGGTTGAACTGGCGATTAATTCGATCAACCAGCAGGAACCATTTGTTGAACCGATTAATCAGTTAATGGGTAATTTTTTTATATTATGTCAAATTTTTATTGGAATTTATAAGGAAATGTTTGAATCTTTTGATATCATGAAGAATGTGTCTTGCTCTAATCATGCCTAACTTCATTTTTTTCTTTATCTTTTGTGAAATATGCATGACAATTAGTCAATTAATTTTTTTTAATATTCTCTTGGTTATGTTTACCTCTTGTTGACATTCCAAATGGAATTCCATCTAATTTTATATTTATGATGTCATGGTTCAACTCCTCTATTGGTTTAATGTCTGATCCGATTTTCTAAATTTTGCCAAAATTTTTATTTAAATATTTAATCAGAATAAATTCTTAAATCCATTAAATTTATTTATAAATATTTAATACAAATTTTAATTTTTTACTCATTAATTATATTTCTCCTAACAATTCATATTATTTTGATGTGTCATTTACATACGTACCACCACATTTTTCTAACAACTAAACCTTATTTTTCACATTTATAACACTCACATCTTATTTCTTATCACAACAAAAACATTACAATTTATTTATTTATTTTAACTTATAAAATTTATATGTCAGATGTTTTTAACTTAACAAACAGTGAAACATACATTTTTATGTATAGATAAGATGTTATGTAAATTAAAAGTTTGTCCAATATATTAATGTTAAAAATTTTATGTATGTAAGTCTTTTTTTTTCTTATTTACTGAACTATTCGGAGATTCACGTTGCGGTTGCTCGATCTAGATATATCAGTTGATGTGTATATATATAAATATAACAGGAGAACGATCGACGAAGTGAAAAATAAAACGAGAAAAATCACACCATAAAAAAAAACACAGCGGAACACACAGATTTACGTGGTTCGGCAAATTGCCTACATCCACGGAGTTGCAGAGGATTTACAACTTGAGAAATTTACACCAGTCGATCACCTCGACTTACAAGAGGAATCTCTCACTCTTCATTGTTCTCTCTCTTCTTCTCACTCTGTTATTCTCTCTCTATACCGAGATACACCAAAGAAAACTCTACAACGATACACACTGAAGAAGACTAACTTACAAGAGAAATAAACTCAATTTCTCTTATGCCACAAGTCACCAAGAAGAAGCCTAGGGAGAACAATTTTCTTCTTCTTCCTTCTTCTTCCTTCTGCCGCAAGGAACCACCACTTGCTCCTTGCACTTCTCTTTCACTGCCCCGAGGAAATCGAAGAAGAACTCAAAGCGTGACTAATAAACCCAAGGAGAGTCATCCGAAACTTTTATCACGAACAGGAGGGAGCGAAGATTGCTTCACTTCACAAAAAAGGAAGGTGAGAGTGATTATTTTTTAAGAGGTGTGACTCTCCAAAGCAAAGTAACTGCCCAAGCATAGTGAACCGGGCTCCACCATTTCTAACAATTCTTCTACTTGGAGAACGGTACACATGCTACAACATCTCCTTCCTAAAACTGATATCCTTCATTGACGGTGTTGCCTTTTTCTTCAACTTATATCATCCACCTCTACAACTCAAAGCCTCTGTCTTCACTCCAGAAAACCAACTGAAGCTGTGCAAAACTTCAGTTTCTCGAGAGTAACGCCCTCAGTCAACATATCAGCAGGCTCCACATAGCTTTGCACCTCTACGCTATTTTTTGGGTCACTCTTGTCTCTTCTTACAACTCTCACTGCATGGGCAATATTCTGCCTCTACTGAAAGCCTTTTTCAACAAGTCTAGTATTGTACCTCTTACTGACATCACACTCAGTTTTCACTTAGTACACCCACTTTTTGTGCAATGTTTTCTTCCCTGGTGGAAATTTTTGCCAGTTTCCAATTGCTCGAACTTTCATCTTGCAAGATTTTTTCATAGCTCTGTGGTTCTTCAACATCTGTCTGTGGAAAAATANCTGCAAACAGGAAGCATCGCAACAAAGTCCAATCAATCGAAGAAAAAGTTTTTTTATGATTCAAAATCGGAACTTGAAGCAAAATAACTAAGAAACTTTCACAGATTCAGAGAGTTCATACAAAGATAAGAGAATTGAGCAGGGAAAACCTAAATCAAAAGCAGGGACTCGATAGAAAAAGGTAAACAAAAAGGAGCGGTCTTCGTTTTCTTGCCTAGTATCCGATCAATGTACAGACCTGATGAAGGTTGCCGTATCGTTCTAGTATCGATATGAAAGGATAAAATATTACGATTGGCCCGTGCTGAAATGCCAATTGGCAAAGGAGAAAAAAGGACGGGAACTTTTTACTTTTTTGTTTTTTACTTTTTTGTGCAAAGTTTGAAGTTAAGTTTATTCTTCAATTATTTTTAGGTTATTTTTAGGTTATTTTTAGACTATTTTTAATAATTTTTAAATAATTCAGAAATAACTCTTAGTCTTTATTTTTGAGTTATTTCAAGATTATTGAAAATAACTCAGAAAAAATATGAAAATAACTCAGGAATAAACTCCGTGACACGTAAATGTATGTCAGGAGTCTGGACAGAAAATGTGCTTCTCTTATTGACGGGAGATTTTCACTAATTTTAATGAATTCTAATGTATGCATATTTTAGGGATAATTACATACATAACAACCGAAATATTCATATTTATAAAACTAGCACTAATGTGATTTTCTTACCTACTACAACGATGCATTTACATGTGCAATAATCAAACTATAGAGAATTTGATAAACATGAAAACTACGAGTTGAGATTTTTTTCATGAATTTGGATATTTGAATGAGAATTTAAAAAAAAAATAGATGAATGAGCGTACTAGTTTTGTCAATTACAATGTTTCGAATGTTATCTATTTAATTTCCCTTATTTTTAATATTTAATTTTTTATATTTATTTGTTTAAACTTTTATAGGAGTGAAAGTAGGTAGTGATACCTGTCCACATCAATTGTTATCACAATAATATAAATCATAATAATGGCGCCAGAAAACGTAATATGTTCCCTAGCAATTTGATTGAATTTGAAATCATATTTTTTTACATACTGATGTTTCTCACGCAAGTATACATATTGTCTCAATAGTATAAGACTTTAAAGAGACCGGAGTGTCGAACCCACAGGAAACAATGGAAGCCAAAGTAGGAAAACGTTCTAATCTACTCAATTTGTTCTTAGTTTGGAATTTTGAAATACATGGGTTTTGCTAACAAACCTACTACAATTATACAAAGTTACACCCATAGAGTTTCTAACTGTGTTATGTGAATTGGTTTTGTCAAGTGCCAATGTTACTTTTCCTTGCAGTAATAATAGTATAGTGTAGATGTGGAAGAAATGCAAAATAAGGTAAAGTTTTGTGACAAACAGAAGCATAAATCCAATCCTCTTCTAACCAAATAAAGAGGCTTTGATAAAGTGACCTTAATTCCTTAAGTCCCACTTTGAACACAATAAGGCTCATCTCTCTATTTATTTGCATCTCCTACAATGTACTTTGATTCATACTCTATAGTTCAATGTGATTTTCCTAGTTGTTCATGTGGTAGCTCTTCTGAATCCTTACGGGTTCACAACACATTTTAACATATCAACTGACTAGACTGAAAAGTAAACTAAGTGCATAAGAAAATCAGCATAATTATAGAATAAAAATTATTTCATGCATGCTATCAACATCCCTACACATCCACTACATCACCATAAGGGAAAGTAAGTAAATTTACTCAGAAAGCATGAATAAAACAACAATAGAACGTATTGAAATAAAGAGATACAACATATAAATGTGTTTAAAAAAAATTACAACTCTAAATCATAAATATACTTATCTCTGTCCCTCACTTTGCCTCAAGATTGCTCCACCCAAGCACTCGCTCTTCTCCTATAAATCTTAATACAGTAACACTTACAAAACAACACAACTCACACCCCTAGACTTGCTCAGAATAGGCCTAGGACACCTACAAAAATAGGACAAAAATCCCTATAAAACTCTCTCTAACCTAAGAACACACACTTTTTCTTTCTTAATTCCCCCCTTCTTCAAAAACTCTACTTTTTTTCCCATAAAATCCTCTTAAAAATGCTCTTAAAATGCCATGAAATCACTCTAAAACTACTATGAACCGTCTCAAAATTGTTCAGAACTCGGTGTGGCTCATAAGCACCACTCTATTCTGGCTTCATGGCCTTGAACGTCGGGACTGAGGCCTTGACGCCCAGTGGATGACACCTAAGCGTCAATCTCTCGGGTTGCGTTTTACTTGATTGGAGCCTATGCGCCAGATTGATTTGGTGCCATGGCCTTGGTCTTCAGAACTGGGGCCTTGGCCCTCAGTGGTTGGTGCTCTAGCGTTAATCTCTCAGTTTCTAGGTATGGTCGGCGCCTAGGCACCCAGTACTTGGTGTCATGGCCCCAGCCTTCACAAACTACTTTTTCTTAAAATTTTATCTTTTTTACTCCATATTTCTTCCACTTTGTTCCACTTTTAATTCCTATTATACCTGCAAGAAAAAATATAAGTACCTTTCTTTAAAGTATAATTTCATTAAAAAAAAATCTGCGAGATATAACGAAATTCATGCAATTTTTTTATACATCAAAATCCCATTAACTTAAATGTTACTTGTACTCAAGTAACACAACAACTTTAAAAACCAAATTTATTGATTTGAGGTAGTGGGTTTTGTTAAATTTTCCTACAATTTTTCCTAAAAAATGTCATAGTGCAACTTAGGAGAAATTCTAGTGAATCGGTCTAGTGCTAGGGTGTAAGAACATCTTGTATTCAATTTAGAAATCCTTATCATAAAACTTGGGATCTTTAGAAAAGTATAAAAGCAGAATTTAAGCACTCTATTGATAAAAAAATAACCAATATTTTTTTGAAATAAAAAAAAAAACTTAGGATTGTATCTAAGTCTTATTCCTTTAAGAAGGTTCAAGTGAAACCAATTTTTTATTAGATTTTTCCTCAAGGTTTTTCTCACTTTTCAAATCTTTTTTTTTCTTTTTTACTTTTCTATGTTTTTTTTTTCTCTTAGGATCATTTTTAATTCTTGCTATTTTAATGTGAGGATTACTATATCTGGATAGACCTTTAATAGTTTTAAATTTCACTATTCTCCCTCTAAAGTTAAAACCCATCACTTTCCTTCACTTTTGAAATTATAATATTAGTTTAAAATAGGTTTCAATAGAGGCTCAATTTATGTAAAGTATAAATTAAGAATCCTAGTTTTTTTTTTCAAATATCCAACTCATTTCTACAATAAATAGTAAAATCATTTTCCTACTTGTTTCCTATAAAATACCTTAACTCTAGATCAACACTATTTACATAAAATCTCAACTAAGTCTTCTATATCATTTATAAAATCAAAATTGTAATAATCTAGAAGCAACACCGCATATCACAAGTCATTTTAAAGTGATATAAATTTCAATGTGGGCTACTGAGGACAAATAAAGTTAAGCTTTAAAAAGTTCCCCCCACCTAAACTTAATTTTTAACATGTATAACATTCAATACATAAATATAAGTGGGGAAGAATTCACATTAATACTACCTACATCATATGTATGCAGTAACAAAACGAATAAATAACAAGGGTGAATAAAAACTACAACAAAGAAAGTCTAAATATTTAAGCAGGTAAACAAAAATAAGCTAAAAACAACAAAATATCAACTGAAATAAAGAGTTTAATAGAATAATAACAATTATCCACAAATAAGTCTAGTACATCCAAAATACAAAGAAAAAAAATTAAACTATTACTACTCATCATCATCATCATCTTCTTCTTCTTCTTCCTCCTCTGATTCCTTCTCTTTTTCATCCTCCTCCATTGGCTTGCTCTGATCGTATGGCTAGTCTGGAGGAAAAGCTAAGAATTCCACAGAGTTATCCCCATTGATCCACTGGTTCCTCTGATACATCTTCAACTTGGCATTTTAGACACTGGAATAAAAATCTTACTGACTTTTTATTTTTCCAGTCAAGGTGTGTCATCTGGCTAGTAAGATCAAACACAATAGTTTGAATAGAAGAGTTATACTCTTTATTACTTTCATTCTTGCTAACATTGAAGCTACATTAAAGGAAGGTCGAGGTGAAGAACGAGAAGTGGAGGGCTGTGAAGTAGAAGGTTGGGAAGAACTTTCTCCAGGCCCAAAAATAGCATGTTTATCATACAACAATACATTTGCATGGAAATGGGCTTCAACGGATGAAGCAACTCCTCCCATCCCTCGAAATAAACATCAATAAGCTAACACAGGGAAAAAATAGTGAAAGGGTGTCCTAGTCCCAAAGTGGATCTCCCATGTGAGTGTTGGAGATGGAATGATGAATTATTGCCACTATATCAAAAGATTTCATCATTTGAATGCAATAATTCAAGGTATCTCTCCCTCATCACTTAAATCAAATTGATAGATGGCAAAATCTTGGCAGAAATAAATTAATGCCAAGCCTTGGAAGGTGCATTGAGTTTTGAGGAAGAGAAAATGACCTTATGTCATTCTTCACTTCCAAGTCCCTCTTCC
Source organism: Phalaenopsis hybrid cultivar (assembly GCA_002079205.1). NCBI lineage: Eukaryota > Viridiplantae > Streptophyta > Magnoliopsida > Asparagales > Orchidaceae > Phalaenopsis > Phalaenopsis hybrid cultivar. Next base: position 230,424 of record JXCR01147344.1, read on the forward strand.
ACTTGTCAGGAAATTGATAATCTCATCAAGTTGGGAATCAAAAGGAAAAAAAGAGGATAAGTAACTCCTAAGATCATTTTCCAAAGAAAAATAAAGAAAAAAAAGATATCTATTCGCTTTTCCCTCGCAAAAACCAAATCATAATTTCTTTCAGGTAGGTTAGCATAAAACTCCTGAAAAATAGGAACCACTGCTACACTAGTTGTGTAGTAGAAAGTCTCCCGCTTCTAGCTCACTATCATGCTATCCACATATCCTCCAAGGCTAATCAACCCCTTCTTAGCAATTAGTTTCTTGGAAGTTAACTGATCGTTGTAGCGCTTCAGAGTTTTGGGGTTTACAAATTTTTTGGAGTTAAATTTTGACATTGGCTTGATTTTGGTTTTGGGAGCCATGGTAACATAAAGATGATGGAAATACATAAGAATGAAGTAGAAATTGATAATGGGTGCAAATAGGATGCAAGTTATGGGTTAAATCAGATCTTTCCCAAAAATCTCCAAATTTTTTGAAAGCCTTCGAAAATTTTCAGTGGAAGAAGAAAAAAACAAGCTTGGGAGATGGATTTTACCTCAAAGAAGTGATTTATACCCCCCAAAGCATCACAAATCAAGATTCAATCCACGGTTAAAAAAAACCCTAAGTGTCACCCTAAAATGCTAATGAAGAGTCAGGGAGGAGGAAGTCACAAAAATGGCTTAAACCAGGTTGATTTAGGCAATTTAGTGCCCAGGCAGAAATGGTGCCTAGGTGCCATGATTGTGGTGCCATGGCCTTGCTCCTTCTATTTGGGGCCATTGCATCTAATAATCGATGCTTAGGCACCCATTCAACTTGAAGCCTTTCTTGACGTTAGGGTCTTCAACTTCAGTGTGCAAGCCCCAGATTTGGTTTCGGTCACTGAGCCAGCTTCCGCTTCAGCTTAAGGAATTTGGAGGTGGACCGACCAACGTTCTCCTCAGCCTTGTCCAAGAGGAGGGCCTGAAAGTATGATGCCTGCTAGGAAAGAACGTGGTAGCAGTCGGCCGTCTGGAACATATCCCTCCTATCCATCTACCTCAAGTTCCTCTTAAAAGCACATGACCAGAACATGTCGATCAAGTGGGAAGGATATTCTCCATTCAGTGGATTCACGAGAAACCACTCAATCTCTCTGTCAATGAGAACATAGTGGTCGCTCATCTAGACATTGGTTCCTTGGTCATTCAATAACGACCATTCGGGTGGAACCACACCCTTTTGTGCTAGAGGAGGGGGCTGACCAACATTAAGGATGGGGGGCTTTCATTCCCTTCTAAGAACGTCACTCTCTACTCTATATGTAGCCCCTTGTCGATCCTCAAAGTCAATACAGATGGAGATGGAGTGGGAGGAATGACTCACTTAACCTCACTCACGTAGAGGGATGAATGAAGCTCCACCGGTCGCCAGATAATGCACCGAAGGACCCCCAAAATCTGGAGGGCTTGGTAGATGAGAAGAATCCAGTTCACCACCTTCCGAAGAACCTAGAAAATTACACAAAATTATGAGAATATACCTCATGCATGGACAAACAAGAGAGTACGTAATACAAATCTCCATCTTGTTCCTTGACCAACCTGACTGAGCCAGTTCACCTCCAGCCTATGCCGATTAAAAGGGGGTTGCATCTCACATCGGGCATCTTCAAAACAAGCTGCTCCCAAGAAGCTTTCTCATGAGTGAATTCCTTGTTATCCACCAAACTCCACAAATCCTTGATCATGGGATGTTTGTACTATCCAAGTGAATCATCCGCTCGATCACATTGGGATCGATCTTGGAACTGGGAGAGACACTACCCCTCAATGCCATATAGTCCCAAACATTCCCAAGCAGGGTGTTTGCTTTATTTACCTCACACTTAGTGGGTAAAGTATAGATTCCCCACCCTTCCGGGCATGAGGCAATCAAGAATTTGGTTCTTTAATTCTTTATTTTATTTTTTATCCCCAACAATTGGATCCTGAAGCTGGCGGTGAATTGCATGTAGCCGCCGCGGCCGATCATACCCACCTTGAAAGCATAACTCTTGATATAAAGGCAACCATACCCACCTTGAAATGTACTTTAGGGAAAACAAGATCACTGGAGAATTTGCCCGTGGTCTGCTCATGAGTTTTGCACGGTCGAAGAAGATTGGCAAGATCCAGAGCGCAACAATCCTAGATTTTGTCAAATTCCCTTGTAGAGAGAACCAAAACCTTAGTCACAGGGATGCAACCAAACAACTCTTGGGAGTATTTCAGGAGCATGGAGAAACCTAGAAGGAAAGGATGCCGTAGGAAAAAGTTGAAAAAGAAAAAAGAAGCTTTAAAAGGCAAAGTACAAGACTATGAGAACTACTTAGAAGTCAAAACATCACTGATACAGCTGATGCGACTCAATTGGATGATATCCAAGTAAGTAATCATTACCAAAATTAATATATATATATATATATATATATATATATATATATATATATATATATATATATATATATATATATATATATATATATATATATA
>JXCR01147344.1:238896-257934 GCA_002079205.1 Phalaenopsis hybrid cultivar
ACATTTAAAATATATTTTAATATCATCATTTAAGAAAATATTTTGATAGCATTTTCATAAGAAAAATATATTTTAAATGTATCACTGCGTCTCATTATTCTATAAATTTATAATAAAATTTTAAAATTAATTAGTGGCATTTACTTACATACCACCTATTACTACATATTTATATCTAATACCTAAACTTTAATTACATATATTCACTTTATTTATGCATGTTTATGCATGAAAAGATATGAAAGACTTGAATAATGTATATGTAAAAATTAAAGTTTAGGTGTTAAATATGTAAAAAAAAAAATGTATTGCTTTACATAAATATTTCATGGAATGAGAATTCAAGAGACTTAAACCAACTACGAAAAAAATGTGCAGAAAGCAAACAAGAGAAACTGACTCCACAAGGATGGCGCGACGATGACCGGGTTAAGTAGGAAAATTTATTTTTTCATATTTAATTATATCTAAATAATTTAACGTAACTTCAAAAATATATAACTTTGTATAGAAAAATCACAAAAATAAAATAAAAATACCTCTAACTCAGTGAACTGATGAGAAAATAAAAAAAATAAAATTGAAAATAAATGAATTATATTTAATTTTTAATTAATTAACAAGTCCAGAAAGTATTGTACATATTAAAAATTAAATATAAAACCAAAAAAATATGAAATTTTCAGGAATAATTCTTCCTGCTGTTGGGAACATTTTCTGGTATATCTAAAATCAGGGGCTTTCCCTAAAGTTAAAATGACCAGTTTTTACCTAAAACTTACATTAGACTTAACCAACCGTGCCTAAGTCTAAACTTACATTAGACTTAGTCAACCTTTTTAGGTTCAAACAAGATTGAACCTAAACCCTAGGTTTAACTTACATTAGATTTAACCAACCTAACCTAGACCCTAAGTTTAAACATACATTAGACTTAGTCAATCTCTTTAGGTTCAACCAACATTAAACCTAAACCCTAATTTTAACTTACATTAGACTTAACTAACCTTTTAGATTCAACCTACATTGAACCTAAAACCTAAGTCTAACCTAGATTAAACTTAGCCATCTTTTTAGGTTCAATTTACACTGAACCTAAAACCTAAGTCTAATCTAACTTAGACTTAATTCAAAATAAATCCCTTTAGGTTTAACCTAGACCTAACCTAGGTCTTACATAGAACTAATTTAATTGAATCTCTATTAGGTATAGTCTAACTAGACTTATTCAATTCAACTGAAAGATCAGATCAATCTGACCTAATTCAGGTTAACCTAATTCAACTAAACCATCGAGTCAACCCAACCTAACTCGGGTTAACCCAAATCAAATGAATCATCAGATCAACCCAAGCTAACTCAAGTTAACCCAACTATCTTGTCAACTCGACCAAACTCAGGTTAACCTAATTCAACTAAACTACCAAATTCAACTGAATCACTAGGTCAACCCGATCTAACACGGGTTAACCCAATTCAACAGAATCACTAGGTGAACCCAACCAAACTCGGGTTAATCCAACCATCAGGTCAACCTAACCTAACTCGGGTTAACACAATTCAACAAAACAACCAGGTCAACTTGACCTAACTCGGGTTAACCCAAATCAACTGAATCACCGGGTAAACCAGACCTAACTCGAGTTAACCCAATTCAATGGAACCACTGGGTCAACCCAACCTAAATTGGGTTAATCCAAATCAATTAAATCACCAGGTCAATCCAACCTAACTCAAACAGGATCATAGGGTCAACCCGACTTAGTTCAGGTTAACCCAATTTAACTGAACCACCGGGTCAACCCGACCTAGCTCGGGTTAACCTAAGGTTAACTTAAATCAACTAAATAACTAGGTTAACCCAACCTAACTCAGGTTAACACAATTCAACTGAATCACTGAGTCAACTTGACTTAACTTGGGTTAACCCAATTTAATTGAACTACCCAGGCAACCTGACCTAACTCAGATTAACCCAATTTAATTAAACAACAGGGTTAATCCAACCTAACTCGGGTTAACCTCAAACCATCGGATTAACCTGACTCAACTTGGGTTGGGATAATCTGACCTAACTTAGGTTAAACCAAGATAATTTTCTCCTCGAATTAATTAGACTTAACTTCAACTAACTCAATTTGAGACCCGACTTAAAGCTTAAATTAAAACAATTTAATTAGAAATCGATTTAAGTCTAACTCAACTTAGACTTAAAAGAAATATTCAAGTTTAAATTAATTTAGGCTTCACCCAAGACTAATTTATCTTAAATTTGAATCCACCTAGCGGTATTACATTAATCAACACAGTTTAACCTAGCTTGCTCCTAAGTTAGCACAACTTGGTTTAACTTGTTTTATTTCAAGCCAATTTAAGCTAAGTAAGACTACTTTGATCTTAATTAAACTAAGTTAAACTGAGTCAATACTATTGAACTTTGGTTAATAGAAACAAGTTGAAGATAATCTGAGGTAAAACCAGTGTGGCTCAGGTTAACTCGATTATCCAGAGTCTTATTGTAAATCAGTTCAACCTAACTTGAACTAATTTAAAATCAACCTAGACTAAGGTGAGTGAAGGTTAAGGAGGGCTTTTTGCTTCACGTTTGAGAACAAAAGCACAATTAACCTCAGTCAGGAATGATTTGGGCTAAAGTACAAATCCAACCAAGATGAAATGACATAAAATTTACCTTAAAAGACATTAAAATTTAAACTTGAACCACAAAATTAAACAAGGTTTGAGAATGTATTTTGGAGGAGGCAACACATGACTGATAATAAAATATCTTTCAGTCACTTGTAACTAATCAAATTGCAAACCCCAATGACCCCAAGGTGACAGAACCATGAGATTTTGACCGGGTCATCCCAAACAAAAATAAATGACAAAAATTAAAATTTAATCGACTTAGAAGTCTTAAGAAATCTAAAATTTATTAACCCCTAAAATCTAAAAAATATATTGAAACTGAAATGAAACCTTAATAAACAAAGATCACCAAACATAACTTGAACCCTGCTATCCAGGTTTACGAAGATCTTTTGAATGATGTAATCTGTGGTTGCAGACAAGAATCTTCTAGTCATAGTAGATTTGACCACCTTTCAGATTAAGTAAACCAACACACCTAATGGCCCTGAAACAGGAGAGCCATAGACATCTTGACTAGGTCACCTAAAAAAAAAACTAATTTAATGAACAAACATTCAATGCTAACTATGCTTTGCAGGACTATTGAAGACAAAAACCAAGGCAGCTGACGAAAATAAAGTAAGGTCTCGTTCTAGATTTAATTTACATGTTATTAGGATGTACTTACTCTATTTTGCAGAGATGGACATTCTAAACTCGAAGTAAAAAGATGAACATTAACTATACCATCAACGACACTATGAAACCTTAGGATAGTTCAAAATTCTTAAAAATTTGCTATCTTTATGCTAGGACTTTAACATTCCTCTCCTTGACAACGACGTTTGATTTTTTTGAGAACAAATTATTACTATAATCAGAAGTTTTCTTAAGCAGTCTTCATTACTTAAGATGCAATTAGATATTGGGGCTTGCCCTTATAGAAGAATGCAAAGTCTAGAACAGGTACATTAACCTGATTTCTGTGGTTATTAGCTTTGTAGAGTCTCCTTCATAGTTATGCCTTTAAAGCATTCCGAACATATGCTTTAAAATTATCAATGCAAACATGTAGCTTTATGAAGGCTTTTTTTGTTTGTTCCTATTATTGCTTGCCCCAGTCCTTCGATTTCTCATCTCTTAGTTCATCCATATGATATAAGACGAAAAATTATTTGGATAACAAGGCAACACAATAGGTAACAAATTGGCAACTCAACAACAACAACGATGACATCAAACCCAACCAACATGAATGACGACCAACAGTAGTGACGGCGAAAGGGGCCTACAGGCACAAACTAAGCGGCCACAAGAGTTTGACGACTTTGCTTGGGACATCCTCTCTCCCATCTCTAGTTAATGATGTTTTCAAAGAAATGGCAAGAGGCTATGATACGAGCCCTGACCATTACTTATGCGTCTATAATTCGAGTACCACTTCTACACTCGAGGGGAATCGAACCCCAGACCAGAGAGGACTTACAACTGACAAGCAGATGCCCGACCAACTGAACTGAGTACGCGACACAAAAAGGATATATATATATATATATATANTAGGTACACCTTTATGGTTTTAATTACTTTCTGTCATTTCATTTACTACAATTTACTACTGCATCTACATACCATGCATGCTTGGATGATAAAATAAGAACTTCTAAAAGTTAAAATAATTTTCAAAATTAAATTAAACCCTTTCAAAGGTAACCATAAATCCTTTAAAATGTAACTTCATAACATGTCATTTTGAATTTACTGGAGTCCCTCGGATGAGGTAGGCCACGGTTGCTAACAAGATCTCCTCAGTTTAAATGAGCTTAAAAATTTGTTTAAGCTAAGTAAATTCAAAAGAAATTAGTGGTACTGGAATGAGGGAACTGTGGGATCCTAACCAGTGTTGCTCTAATTAATAACTCCCCCTTAATGATTGAACGATGCTTTTTATTTAAATCTTTAAACCTTTAGACTTTATGATTGCTACTTTGTTGAGGAGCTTAAAGCTAACTATGAGGGCAACCTTCTACAACAATAAGGGGTTCTAAAAAAGCAATCTATTCTTTGGAATTAAGTAATAATCCATATGATTTTGAGGTTGTTTGCCTAGTGTGACATAAATCCTCAACTCATGCTTAGACATTTGCACAATCATGTTGTGCAATTTAAGCCCTATCTCATTTTAGGATTCCGAGATTGTCGTTCGTTACAACATAAATCCTCCTATCTTTGAGACTATTTGTTTGATTCTTCATGTAAATGTAAGCCCTAAATAATATAATTGGCATAATGAAACATTCAATAATTTTCTTCTTGAAATGGAAGCTAAAGCATATGATAATTTGGGAAGTCACTAAGGTTCTCCTTAGAATCTGTGACGACCCCATAGTTTCCTTTCTTTGAATTCCATAATAAATGTTCCAAATTTGAGCATTTCCCATTTGATACTTATTAGTCTAGTCTTTGAGAAGTCCTACCTTTTGAAATTCTTGAAGATAGTATTTTCTAATCTAACTCAAGTGTTTTTTTAGGTGACCTCGATCATTTAAGATGTAATCAACTATAGGTGCTTGCCTCTATATGGAGCTTTAAGAACCCAGGTAATATACAACTTATGTAATCTTCCATATTAGAGAGGGGAACTTGTGGGCTTATATAGATTTGGTTCTCGGACCAAATAGATGTCATAATTTCTGTAACTAATCTAATCAAGCCTCACTGATAAGTGATATGTCTATTTCTCGAGATTGATATGTCACTTATAGTATTGTACTTATTTATTTAAACTATTTTTTATATGAGAATAGTTCAATCTTATATTTTCAAAATTTAAAACACTACTTTTCAAAATTAAAATACTATTTTTCTAAAAATCAAATTTATATGTATATTAAATTAAATCAAAACCACACTCTTGATCCCAGAATATTGAACTCTCGAACACCTTTTAGCGACTAACAAATTCTGGTGACTCTGCTGGGGATGAGTTTCTCCCTCCATTAAGATAAAAAAGTCTTATTTTCATATATTGGTAATGTGCCCTTGTCCCTCATGGACTAGTTCACCCTTCTTCCGTTTGCATGATTTGCTCATTTCTTTCTTGGGCAAGTACGGTTAACTCTTTTAGATTCTAGGATTGTCTGTTTAATCATCCTTAAATAGAGAGGTTTAGGAGTCCTTTAGGATTTTTTATTTTGTGTGGAGTCAGACCCCCAATAGGTGTGTTGCTAGACTACTTCTCCCAGGGCAATGTGCGTTGTGAAATTGATCCCGCACTGGGTCCTAAACTTCATCTTTTCCTTGTATCTTTTGGGTTTGTTTAGCTATTTTGTAAATCAAGCCAAGTCAGTACATATTTTATTCTCTCATTCAATCTAATTAAGGCTATCAACACTATACTTACAAGAAAAAAATGTTGAACTTAAAAACACCTCTTAAAGTTTAAGGAAATAAAATCAAATGAAATAAGAAGGGATATATCAGTTTACAGGACAAGTGAGTTAACTTGAGTTTTTCCATCAAAACTACATGGCACGGGACCTCTTTGACTTTCATAAATTCTTCAAATGATAGAGATAATGTCTTTACCAAAGTTGATCTTTTCTTTTGTCACCGAAGTAGAGTTTATTATCAATATAAATGAGCTGTATGACTTGACAGTAATTAAATTTGGACAAGGGTTCGATGATGTTGGAGCCAAGTTTGGGGATGTGGTCATCACAGTGATGAAGCCTAAAATGAGCAAGTTCATTGATTCAGTTATGGAGTTCAACTTGAAGCCTGCTACAGAATTCTACCCTCTGAAGAGGAAGTTTGAAAAGAACTCTTCTATTGTTGTGGGGTCTGCCACTAGGAATGTCGGGATTGTTCCCATAACTGTTCTTGCTCTTACTGTCGTATTAACCACCGCTGCACCAGTTGCACCACCGACTAAAAGAAAAGAGATTCTACATGAAAAAGAGTTAGTCGACGCTTATTCCCCTCCCTTTTTTAGATTCAAGATTGGGTCTAACTCAAAGTTTGTGCAAATGATGAAGGCACAGGATAGGAGGCACAACCAGTAAATTTTGAAAGCTGAGTGGCCTTGATAAATCTGCCAACATTTGAAACAATACAACCAACAGTACAATCAGTAGTCATTCCACCAGAATCCATGCCAGAAAGATGAAAAATAGGGTTTGTCTATTGTTAAGTGGTTGAGCCAAGAATTTTATTTCAAAAGAGAGGCAGTAGCGAAGATGTTCTTGGATTTGGTCAGGATGCCTAAATTCAGACTACCATAATCAAAAGGGCCAGAGGAAGTTGACCAAAAAAATAAACCCAATTATTGCCCATATCACAAACTGCTTGGGCATAATAAAAGGATTGTTTCCGCTTCAAAGAGTGGCTTAAGAAGAACTTAAGAAATGGGAATATAACAATTTCAAAATAGTATTTAGTAGAACCTGAAATAGGTTTCATCAATATGATTTTGATTAGTCTAACTATTCCAACTGATTTCTACACAACTACATCCATGCTCAACAAAAGAAATGATGTTCATCAGAAACCTCCAATTGACCTTAAGTTATCAAAGGGGAGTCAATCGAGGCTAAGTTAGAGAGGATCCAAGCCTATATTTCACGATTATGTGAGAGGCAAAGAAAAAGTGTGAATGATGAAAATTACGATGTGTCAGAATACATGGAGGCAAAGTTAGGCAAAATCAACATTTTTGAGCTGAGGCCACATCATCCTCATATGATGCTGCCTTACCCACCAAGGAGAATACTGCAGATGGATTTCAAAAGGTCATTCAATGGTGCAACAATTGGATCAACCACCTCAAAAAGAAAATCACAGTCATCACCAATGACACTTCCGAAAATAAACCAGTTAAAAAGCATTCATATTACGATTGAAATAAAAAAGTTCAACTTTGATGAACAACTAAAAAATGATTCAGTTCATGGTTTGATACATGAAAATAAAATTAAACAGATGGTCGAACAACAGGTGAGAAAAGCTCTGGATGAATTAAAAGGAGGTTGAAGGGTAGGCCTTACCCAGAGCAGTTTGATGCCATCTATACACCAAGGGTTTTGAACCACCTTTATTCAAAAAATTCGATGGAACCAAAAACCCTCGTCAGCATGTTGCACACTTCCGAGTGAGCTGCTGCAATTCAGGGAGTAATGAAGCACTTTTGTTCCATCAGTTTGTAAGTAGCCTTACTGAAGTCACCTTTGATTGGTATGCAGAGCTACCAAATGGTTCAGTGAAGCATTCACAGAAATGGAAAACATTTTTTTCTGTCGGTTTGCCGGAGTTCAGAACCACATCACTATTGGTAATCTTTTAATAGAGATGCAAAATCAAGATGAAACCTAAGTGGAGTACATCCTACGTTGGAGAAATCTCAGCATGAGATGTGAACCGCAGTTGTAAGAGTAGCAAGAAGTTGAGATTCTTTTGAAGAGCATCCACGGTTCAGTGGGTTTCTTGCTTAAAGGTCTTACAGTCAGAACATTCAAGAAGTTTCTTAGCAAAGCTAGGATTCTCCATGGAGAAGCTAAGCAATTTAGTTTTCTGAAAGGGCTGAGGAGCTAGAACCAATGGAGTTATTTGAGAAGAAATCTAGGACAGATGTTGTGGTTGGTAAGGGAAAGTGACAATTGCAAATACAAGCTGAACAACATCAATGGACCTTCCAACATCCTCGTAGGAATCCTCAACAATCATTTCGGTAGAGACATAACCATGCAAATGAAAAATAAGTTCCAACCATGGCTGCTCAATCAAATGGGATATACTCTTTTAAAGATGAGGAAGCAAGGAAGATGTTCCACAATCTAATCAAGAATCCCAGATTCAGGTTGCCCAAGCCGAAGAAACAAGACGAGGTAAAAAAGAAAGGGCATCTGAGATATTGCCTGTACCAAAAGTTCATTAGACACACCATAGAGGAGTGCTACAGTTTTAAGGACTTGCTCGAGAAGAATTTCAAGAATGGGGACATAATGATCCCAGAAGAATATTTGAAAATAACCAAAAAGAGGTTTTATCAATATGACTTCGGTCGATGTGTTTGCTACAACTGACCCCTATGTAACTGATAATGGATGGGACACTTCTTGACTTCTATTGTACTACTATTGTTGTTTAAAGGAGATATTTGTAGGATCAATGTTAGTCTGTGCCATCCCTCCCACCACAATAAAAAAAGTAAAAAATTGTTGTTGTTCAAGTTTGTTTAGTGTTTTGTTTTTTTTTGCATACATTCAACAGATAAATTAACATTAGATGAAAAGGAGAGTTTTTTAGGAAAAGAGAAACCAATTAACTTAGAGGCTTAAACCCGAATAAAATGACAGTTAAGCAAGCAGTGATCCAAGATGAAGTTCTAGTGTTTTGATAAATCATGATTTCAGGGAGGAAGGAAACTAATGCCATAATAACTAGGTCATTCACTTTAAAGAATTTGGAATGGGTCCTAAGTTGATTTCAAAATAAAATAATTTGATTGAAATATAAGTAATCAACTCAAGATATCATGAGCCTTTTAATTTTCTTCCACATGATTGAGTCCTGGCTTTGAATGAATTATAATATCTCGAACTTCATATTAAGAAATATTTGAGAATGATTAATCTGAGGAGTTTCAACATTCAAAATCTTTAATACATGCTCTACCAGATATAGTAATTCCTAGAAAATAAAAAGAGCAAAGAAAAAATCAATAAAAATGGAGAGAATCCCTCTGAGAAGAAGCTTGAGGTGGGCATAAAATAAAAAATTTGTGTCCAAATTTAGGCATTGAAAATCTTAAAAATGTGCTCCACCAGATATAGTAATTCTCAGTAGAAAAGAAAGAAAGAAAAAACTGTGAAAGTTTAGATTCAAAAAAAAAAAAAGAAAAGAGAGAAAAGAAAAAAGAGAGGAGAGAAAAGAAATGCTCCCTGGGAAGAAGCTTGAGGTGGACATATAATAAAAAATTGGTGTCTGAATCCTCCCCCAATTAATAAAACTTAAAAAGACCTCTTAAGAAAATTCTATGGATATTATATTTAGGAAAATTTTAAGTGATCTTATGTCTTTTGGTTGGCTATTAATTGATCAAGATATATTTGGAAAATGAAAAATATTTTAATCACACGATCAAAATCTTGAAATTCTCTTAGGCTCAGAGAGAAAGAATTAAAGTAAGTAGTTATGTTATTAGCTATTAATGGAAATTCAACCAGAATTCATTTCTTTTGGCATCCAAAAAATTTGAACTCCAAAGTCAATTTAAGAGTGTCAGAGCAATTTCTCAAAGACAACATGAACAACCCTTAAAGAATCAATGATAAGTCAAATGAGAACTGCAACAAACGAAGTTACAAAATTGCAGCCTCTCTGTTATGGTGTCCTTAGAAATAACACATCTTTATAGGTACTTGAAAGAATGTAGTTCTGATAGCACCTTGAAGAGTGAGTTATTCACTAACATGTGCCTTCAGCCACTGAATGATAACTCAAGAAGTATTGTGCATCGTAATGTCTCAAAGGCAAAACCTTGTCCTACAAAGTCCCGATGTCGCCCTTTGCCTAAAAATGGGTCCAAATCCAAAAAAAAAAGAAAAAAGAAAAGAAAATACAATATAATAAAAGAAAACTCATAAAATAACCAAATAATCAAAACAAAACAAATCATCAAAATGAAATAAAAAATCATAAAAGAAAAAACATATGCTGAAATGAAACAAACAAAATGTAACAACAAAACTCGAGGTCTCAAACATCAATCCCATAAATCTTCATAAATTCCAAAAATTTCTCACGAATTTGAAGCACTACATCTTAGAGAAAGAGGATCCATACATCTGATTCTGCATTACTTTAGGACCTCCTTCCTATCGCAATGGTTTACACTACACTTTAGAGGTCGAGGATCACAACATCCGATATCGCATTGCTTTAGGATCTCCTCTTATTGCAATGGTTCAAATCAAATTCTAGAGGAAGAGCATCCATACATCCGATTCGACATTGCTTTAGAACCTCATTTCTATTGCAATGGTTCACACTACAATTTGGAGTTTGAGGATCGCAACATCTGATACTACATTGCTTTAGGATCTCCTCCTATCAAAATGGTTCAAACCAAATTCTAGAGGAAGAGGATCCATACATCCAATTCCATATTGCTTTAAGATCTCCTTCTTATCGCAATGGTTCACATTACACTCTAGAGTTTGAGGATCGCAACATCCAATACAGCACTACTTAAGGATCTCATCCTATCGCAATGGTTCAAATCAAATTCTAAAGGAAGAAGATCTATACATCTGATTTTGCATTGATGTAGGACCTCCTTCCTATCACAATGGTTCACACTACACTTTATAGGCTGAGGATCACAACATCTGATACTGCATTGCATTAGGATCTTCTCCTATCGCAATGGTTCAAATCAATTTCTAGAGGAAGAGGATCCATACATCCGATTCTGCATTGTTTTAGGACCTTCTTCCTACCACAATGTTTCAAACTACACTTTAGAGGAAGATGATCCATACATCCGATTTTACATTGCTTTAAAAACTCCTTTCAATCACAATGATTCACACTACACTTTAGAGGTTGAGGATCACAACATTTGAAACCACTTTGCTTTAGGATCTCCTCCTATCACAACTGTTTAAATCAAATTCTAGAGGAAGCGGATCCATACATCCAATTCCGCATTGCTTTAGGACCTCCTTCCTGTCGCAATGGTTCACACTACATTTAGAGGTTGAGGATCACAACATCCGATACCACATTGTTTTAGGATCTCCTTCTATCACAATGGTTCAAATCAAGTTTTATAGGTTGAGGATTTTACATTCAATTCGGCGTTGCTTTAGGAGCTCTTCCTATGATAATCTTTCAAATTAAATTTTAGAGGTTGAGTATTTTACGTCCGATTCCACGTTGCTTTAGGAGCTCCTCCAATCACAATTTTTCAAATCAAATTTTAGAGGTTGAGGAACACGACATCTGACGCCACATTACTTTAAGAGCCCATCCTATTGCAATTGCTCATAACACATATTAGAGTTTAAGGGAATAAGCCCATCAATTAAATCAAGGCTTCCTATTCAAAAATATTTGAGATAGGTATAAGGAAACCTTAAATGAAATAAGACATCCTTTTTTCATCCTTCAAGATTGGTCTAAGGACACCTTAAATGAAGTAAGGCATTTAATTCTCCACACAAATCTTCAAGGTATGTATAAGGCCACCTTAAAAGAAGTAAGGCGTCATATTCTCATTTCTCTGCACTATGGATACAACTTGGGTTGGTGTGAGTCATTGTGTCTTCCATCTTAATCTGACTTCTTCACATATTTTCACCTTTCAAAATTAAATTTTCACAAAAAATTAAGATCAAAATCAAAATCAAAATTGAAATTAAAAGTTAAGACTTTGAGGTCAAATCAAATCTTCTCTGCGGCCGTCAGTTTCCTTGATGGTTATCTCTGTGATTCTGTTGTGTAGCCCTTCAATTGGGTTAGCAAGCACATATCACCTTGTGAATTTCAAATTCACTTCTGAAATTGACATTTTGAAGGTACACCGGCCACTATCCAGTGAGAGTTCTAGAGTCTTCAAATTTGATCAAAGATTCCTTTAATACTCCCCAACAGAAACCTTCTCCACATTTCCTTTGTTATGCTTTGAGCATGTTGGCTCGGATAGTCATGTAGGCTTTGTTGATCTCGTTGACTAACTCCAATGAATGCGTTGCGCTTGCATGGCACACCACGCCTATTGGGGGGGGGGGTCCATTTGTTGACCTCACATTTGGTTGAGGTCTAGTTTCTTTCTTAGAAGCCTAAGATCTAGCCATAAGACTATTCCTAGAGGATTAATGATGGAACCCTAACTAATAAAAATTCTAAAAGATTTTCTTTGCTCATCTTGAAGTTCCATATGTTGGTTTTAACCTGTAGCACTAAGTAGGTGGAGCCAATATACGGGACTCAAGAAGTGTTCCCATAGGACTGTTCAACCTTAGGGTTAGCCCTAGGTGGTGTAGTATTGGTCAGGTCTACACATACACACACTTACACTTGCACTCACAACCTAAACCCTAACCTAACCATGCCTAGCTTGATCCTTTACTTTATTGGAAACTCATGTGGGTGATCCCCTAAACCATTAGCCTTGGGCTAGGGTTTAGCTAAGACCAACACATGGAGGATCCATAATGGGAGTTCGTTTGGTTTCATGGCTCATATAGAGTAACCTCATGATAAACATTCTCAATCAATCCCAATTTTGCCAAATTCCCAATTTTAACCCTTCTTGGCCCCAACTTTCCGAATTTACCAAATTACACCTAAACCCTAAATATTCCAAAAAATTCCCAAAATTACCAAAATTATCAAAGTTTCTTCAAAAATCAGTTCAAACTCTTCCAAATCACTTAAGTTGATCAAAATACATTAAAATTTCCAAAATCTCCAAAATCCCCCAAACATTGCTAAAATTACCAAAATGACATTCATACATTTAAAATTCCAAAAAGTCCAAAAATCTCCAAAATCAATACAAATGTCCCCAAAGTCTATTTAAACATCTCCATTCAGCCCAATTTGACCAAATTGACCAATTTTGACCAAAATTTCCAAATTTTCCTTTAAAGCCCAATCACCCCAAATCACCCCCAGTTTCCACCAATTTGAGTTTAAACTTATTCAATGTCAATGCTAAACTCAAATTCATCATACTCAATCCCAATAAAACTAAAGCCAATCCCAATTGAACCCAATTTAAAGGCTAATTCCAAACCCAATATTAAAGCCTCAATTTTGCCCCAAAATCCAAAATTTCCCAAATTGAACTTCTTAACTCCACAATTTACAACCAATTGATAACTAAACCTCTTCGTCATAATCTCTTGGGATATTTTGAACCTTAATTTTACCCAAATCCAAACCCTGTCCCGATCTAAACTCAAGACTAGCCCAAATGCCCTAAAATTGACCTTGAGCCTAATTACACTTAATTGAACCCCCAAATAAATTTAAAGTCACCCAATTCCTTTTCCAAACTTTTCATGACAATCATACCCATCAAATTGATCAATCACTTGATGGAACTCTTAGCCCAAACACAACCTAGACCTAAGTCCAAACTAAAAGTCCAAATCTTAAATCAAACCCCAAACTTGACCAAATGATGGTTACCACAGCCAACATTGGGGCCCTAGGAACCAGGCTAGATCCACCTAGTTCAACCGAGGATCCAAGGGATGGTTTAATTGTGATAAGGATCGCCTAGCCCAATCCCTTAATTTAGGGGATCCATTTTAAGTAAGGATCACCTAGCCGAATCCCTTAATTTAGGGGATCCTTACCTAAAATGAATAAACCAAAGAGAAATTTTCTATTAGCCATCAATCATCCATGCTAATAACAATTAAACCATCCCTTGGATCCTCTGAACCACCTAGCTATCAGCCCTGGCCAGGCTAACCAGCTTAGTCACCAGAAACATCAAAATCGGGGGCCTCCCCAAAGGACCAAGCAAAAGTTACACCCTTCAAAGTAGGCTCAACGTAATTGATCACTTGCTTTTTTCTTCCCTCCACCTAAGCAGCAGAGCTCACTCACTGGCTTGGCCAATTGAACCTAGCTCCCCCTCTATTTAAACCACCCCCCCTCCACAGCCAAACAAGAAGTGTGGTTGAAGCTAGGGGAACTCTGCCTAATTGTCTTCAAAATCATCTAGCACTCAACCTTAATTTTAAACTTGAAATCCAGGGCATTTTTCTATCATTCCACAAAACCTCCACAAACTTCAAATTAAACCACTCTTGAGCTTCCTTAAAGTAAGAGAGGAAGTTCCCCTTTAAAACATTCATCTATAAAGCACTCTAACCAATTCATATTCCAAGACCTCCCCACTTGTTGGAGGAAGTCTTACTCAGAGCATTCACCTGAGGAAACCAACACTTCCAGGAGGTTTTTCGCACTCCACTCGAGCTTCTCCAAGCATTTGATGGAGCCTCCCCTCTAAGACAAATGTATAGCCAATTTTTCCCCAAATTGAGCTTGGTTTGGGCTTTTGAAATAAAAAAAAATTTAATTTCATTAGCATGTCACCTTATAGATAAGTTCATCTAGACCAGATGAAGGTGTCAAATGAAGAGATCCTCAACTTAAGTTGGACAGATCTCAAGTTATTGGAGATGATGATAGAGAGCTGTTGGAATGTGCATGTATCATTTGGTTGGCTAAGATCTCATCAGACAGAAGGATGGTACGTGAACCACGGGCCATGTAGCAGCTGACTTAGATGACGGTGCTAAATGGTAGAGCAACGCTTGTGAGTTCGGAGCTACTGAGGTTGAGGTGGTGCTGATTGGGATATGTAGGAAAATTAAAATTTTATGGATTTATTTAATTCACAAAACATAGAAAATACATAAAATGGTGTAAAAAGATCATAAAAATAAAATAAAAATACCCTCTTGCTCAGTAAATAAAGGAGAATAATATTGACTAAAAATAAAAACTATTTGATGATTCATTGATATTTAATTAAGTAAATACTCTCTAGTTTATTTTAATTCTAATTAAGTAAATAGTAATCACCATGGCTTGAAATTTTAGGGGTTGATTCCTCATGTTAATAGAAATGCTTTTTAATTTTTCTATTGCCAGAGAGCATCTCTAGTTTTAAAACCCTAATTTTTAAGTCTATGTGTTTTTATTTGCTTAAAATAATTTTATAAATTAAAATAAAAATCAGAAAAGGTATGGGACTTATTTTGGAAGGTTTCTTGTGGCAGAGGACTGTTGGAAAAATATAATTCAAGTTTGAATGGTTATTTAGATTACTAAAGTTACAAGTTTTAATGAGGTTTAGAAAAGATAATATAATTGATCATGGACATTTTGAAAACACTACAAGCCCAGTTTTAGTGGTGGGTATAAAATCTTCAATGACTTTGAGTTTGTCCTTCGGGGCATCCACTCACATACCTTTTAAAGTAAAACATTAAGTGACTATCTGATTACCCCACACTTTGGATAATTAAAAAATTATGGTTCACTAAGCATAGGGTGTATTAATTCACTAAAACTAGATTTAAAGTTTTGGATGATTAATTAAATAATATAATAAGATTGAATGAACTCAAAACATTTCAAAGGATTTTGTAAGTTGTTAGGGATTGCTCCCCAAACACTTTTATGAACTTTTTAATATTTTGAAGGACAATTCAACTTATTATACATTTTTCTAGAAAATCATCCATTAAAACCTTTAAGGACCCACCAAGTTATGATTTGATGTTTGGTAGATACACCTTCAACTTGTCCTCTTATTTTATGTTCTTTCAGTTTATTAAAATTTTTGTAAAATTATATATATATATATAAGTTGCAAGTTCTAACATATTAGCAGAAGCAGTGAGAAGATGACAGGTATGCTTTGCAGTTTTATTTACTTTCTGTCATTTCATTTACTGCAATTTACCATTGCTTCTACATATCATGCAAGCCTGGATGATACAATGAAATATTTTAAAATTTAAAACAATTTTTAAAATTAAATTTTACCCTTTCAAAGGTAACCATAAATACTTTAAAATACAACTTCATAACACATCCTTTTGAATTTACAGGAGTCCCTAGGATTAGGTAACCCACAGCTACTAACGAGATCTCCTTAGTTTAGATGAGCTTAACAACTCGTTTAAGCTCATGAAATTCAAAAGAAAGTAGTGGTACCAGATTGAGGGAACTGTGGGATCCTAACCTGTCACTCTCTTCAACTTTAACCCCTGCTGCCATGATGTTTGAACTCTACTTTTCATTTAAACCTTTGAACCTTTAGACTTTAGGATTGCTACTTGGTCGAGGAGCTCGGGGCTAACTACGAGAGCAACCTTCTACAACAATAAGGGGTTCTACAATAACAATATCTTCTTTAGAATTAAACAATAAGCCGTAGGATTTTGAGGTTGTTTGCCTAGTGCGACATAAAATTTCAACTCATCTTTTGGCATTTGCACAATCATGTTGTACAATTTAAGATCTAACTCATTTTAGGATTTTGTGGTTTTCATTCCTTACGCCATAAATCCTCCTATCTTCCAGGCTATTTGTATGATTGTGTCATGCAAATGAAACCCTAAATAATAATAATTGACAGGATGAAACATGCAATAATTTTCTTCTCAAAATCACAGCCAAACGATATAATAGTTTGGGAAGTCAATAAGGTTCTCCTCAGAATTTGTGACGACCCCTAGTTTCCTCCCTTCGTATTCTATAATAAATGTTCCAAATTTGAGCCTTTCCCATCTGACACTTTTGGTTTGATCTTTGAAAAGTCCTACCCTTTGAAATTCTTGAAGACAATGCTTTCTTAACTAAATCAAGAGTTTTCTTAGGTGACCTTGATCATTTAAGATATAATTAACTATAGGGACTTGTCTATATAGAGAGCTTTAAAAACCTAGGTAATATAAACCCTATATAGAGAGCTTTACACCTCTAAAACCAGAAGAACTTCATAGCAATAGAAGGAAAGCTCCAACCAACCAATCCTTTTTCCTTCCACCTTTTGCCAAAAATGCCTACCCTCACTTTTTTAAAACCTTCCCCAAAAGGTCTAGAGAAGGTTCCATCCATCACCTTTTCTCCCCCATGTAAATCTCCCCAAGGACCAAGAAAAGTTGGATTTCGTCTACCTCTGGGCTTGGTCCCCATAAAATCATGCCCAAAATCATCATTTAGAAGCATGCTATTGCCTAGGATCAGGAAGCAGGTGCCTACTTTTTAGCTCCTTGATTTGAATATTGATATTTTAGGCAGCTTTGGGCACTTACTTTTCAGGGTTCTAGCGCCTAAGCTTTAGGGTCCTGGCGCCTACTTTCCAAGTTTTTGGTTTGGAGATCCTAGGGGGTTGTTCTGGTTTCTTGGGTGCCAAGACTAGAGCTTAGGCCTTCGTCAAGCCCTAAAATCCCTAATTTTTATGTACATCTTTTGATGAAGGGTTTCTTCGATCCATAAGCTATGGGAGACTAAATATGTCTAAAATATAGTGTCATATCCTAAAAGATGAGTATGTTTATGAGCATTACATCAAGGATTTTATTGTTTATTGGCGCCCTGAATTATCGCTCGAGTACATCTTTCTAATTTTTAATCTGCTTAGAAACTCCCACAAGAAGCTTTGATGGATTCCTTTGACCACGGTAGGATATGGATGTATGGAGTATGGTTCTAAACATGAAAATGAGAATTGAACATGCCCCATATCATAACTAATACTGTATAATAACAGACATTATAGGTAAGACTCAATACAGACCTTGGTTTTGGGCCATGAAAAAGTACCAAAATGTTTAAATGGTTGTCTTGAGCTACAAGATACTATGAATGAATAACAAATATTCCCAAGCCCTTCATGTGGGTATCTTACATTTGTGACACCAAAAATTAACGCCAACAAAGACCTTAGCCCTTGACCATGGCAAATGAAATAAAAATGCACTTTGTAGAAGCTATTTTCTAAGAATATCTTTAATTACAACATTTATTCTAAAACCAATTTTGTCATCATGTTATTATTTTTTAAATCTTACTTTTGATCACATGTCTAAGATCAATGCTAAAATATATGATATATCATGACCAGTAATGACAAATATTTGATCTTCTCCATAAATGATGGAATGAATAAAGAGAATCAATACTATAGACTTTGTAGAAACGAATAAAAATTCCAAGGAAAAAGAAGGTAAATAAGTCGCATATAACTAGTTTTACATAATTTAGCATCTAATGAAAGGTATGTACGCAAATCATTAAAAAATCAACTTAAATATATTCATATTTTTTCATTTGTTGTCACGAGTGTAGGGTGTCCACCTACATGATTCAAGTTGGTCTATAATTCATCTGTGGTATTCCATAGCTCAGGACACCTACTTGGGACTCTCTAGCACTTGTTCGTGTAAAGAAGCTAGGGTGGGTTAGCAGTGATTTAGATTTACTCAAAATATCTGACCAGACCCACAATTATGCAAATCTAAATGCTCCTTAATATGCCAAAAACATGACCCAATTTATATTTAGCAACTAGTGAGAACAAATGTAATTTAATAAAATTTAGATTAAACTTTTCCCACTAGGGGTAATACGCAAGTATATGTATCGTTTCAAATAATATAGAGCTTTCTTTAAAAACACCAGTATCTATCCAACATGGTAGAAAAGAAATAAAATTCAGGAATTTAACTTTAAAGAACTTTACTTAAGATTGCAGAAAATATCTAAAATAGTTCAAGCGAACAAACAAACTTTACTAATTCCTACAAATGCAAGTAAAAGTAACTGCAATGATTAAGAAAATTCATGATATATATATATATATAT
>JXCR01147344.1:258442-306170 GCA_002079205.1 Phalaenopsis hybrid cultivar
ATATATATATATATATATATATATATATATATATATATTTCCCAGCAAAATCTTTCATTACTCTTAATTCAAGAAAATACAAAGGTTTGTTAAAGCAAAAACAAAGCCAAAATAATTTAAATGAAAAGAGCAATTGTCATCCATTGATTCCAAAGCAAATATGCTCCCTTAACACTACTGTGAGATAGAAAAACAAAAACAAAAAAACACAGATACACTAAAAACTAACTAGTCTCTGGCAATATTTTGCTAATAGTCTTCACTTCTTAACTTCTTTCTTTGCTTCTGCAGCCTTCTTCAGCCTAGCACCAACCTGCCTAGCATTCATTCTCTCCACTTGAAGCTTGCCATAAGCCTTAAATGCCTTCATCTCCTCAGTAACCTTCACTAACTCAACTGAAGGCTTCCCATGGACAATAGGAAATTAGTCGCCCTTCACCTGGGTTTATGTAAAAAGTTCCTCCGGTGTAGAATCTCCAACCTTAAACTTGCGGGCATGCCGAGGGAAGATGACCAACTTTGTCTTGTATGTCTTCACCCTCTAAGCATTGTCCTAGAAACCTTCCAACAAGAAATTATTACGATGATGATCCACTGCAATGCCAATTGTGGGAGCATGCTTCTTTGGAATTTCTGCAGCCTTGAGCTCCTCAAGGGTGAAACCCTTACTAGTTCTAGATTTTGTAATATATTTAAGAGTTGGACACTAGACTATTGGGTGAAGGGTGCCAGATGTCGGGCGGGGAAAGATCTTCACTGCCTTCTTTTGTCTGGCAATACGTTTTCTAGTCTTATGAGCAGGCTAATTGAACCATGTTCTAACATAATTCTGCTAATGCTTTTTGAAGTGGCCATTAGGCACCACTTTATTGTGATTCACCATGATAATAATAGGTTTCACCACCACACAACTCTTGTGTTTCGGTGACCGGATATATATATATATATATNCATTCAATTTTTTGGTTATTTTCCTCTCTTAAAGTCTGTCGGGCTTGGAGTCTCAAAGGTGGTACAGTTCCATTGAGTAAGCTTTTTGTTTGCTCACTGGGAACCTGTGGGGAGCTCTTTTCTCACTTTTTCTGTTGATTGCTGGTTTGTTTTCTGGATGCCTAACTGAGTTAGGCTTTACTGATATATGATTAACTTTCCAAGTTGTTAAGGATTCCCAATTTCTTACAACAACCTGCTTAGACTGCTGTAGTTAGCATTCTATGACCTCTTTTGGTGGGTCTCATCATGGCTACACCTATTGATATTTCTACTGACTCAAAATGGACCAAAGAAACTTATGCAAGAGTTATTGGTAGAACTAATGATGCATTACAAGATTATGATAACCTGGTTTTCCCTCAGGAATTCCATGACACTGCAACAGGGAAAGGAAGCTGTCCTTGTATTCACCCTCTTGGTTTAAAGGAGGGGGAAATAACTGTTTTCTTCTCTAATAGGGGCAATGCTTCACTTAAGGAAGAAGTAAAATTCACTTTAGTGGGCAATTTTCAATTAGGACACCCAAAGATGGAGCTTGTAAGATTTATTTTGAATCTCTGAAGTTCATTGGAAATTGAAAATTTGGTTTACTAGATGTGAGACATCTTCTTATCCAATTGTGTATGGGGGAGGATTGTGCAAGACTCTTCTCTCAGCAATCTGTGGTTATTGCAGGAACTACAATGAAAATCTTGAAATGGACTTCTGATTTTGATCCAAGTAAAGAACCCCAATGGTTCCTTTATGGTATAAATTACCTAGTCTCCCACTTTCTTTTTTTAAATTAAATGCTCTATTCAATATTGGTAGAGGATTAGGCACACCACAGAGAGTGGACACCCCAACATATAAAAAGGCTAGACCAGCCATATCAATAATTCAAGTGGAAAGAGACATCACACTCCTAGACTTGAAGAGAATATGGATAGGATCAGACAATGAAGGATTTTGGCAAGATATTGTGGTAGAATAAAAACCATATTATTGTCAACATTGTAAAATGTTTAGCCATATAGTGGAGAAGTGCTACAGGCTACACCCCCCTCTAGTAGAAATGTTGTTAGAGATTAAAAGGACTCAGGAGTTATCCCTGTTCAGACCACATGTACCATTACTGCAAAAAATAATCAGTCTGAACAGACTGATAACAAAAAAAATAACACCACTCACAGTATGGATGGATTCCCACATATGAATACTGATGCTTCCTCATCAAGAGACCCTTTAAGAGAGCTATCTGGTTCCCCCCTAATAGAAATGTAGTGGACTCTCCAATAAGATCCATTATAAAAGAAGTAAATGAGATTATCATGATTACTCCTCCATCTCCTTTTCATGATGATTTGGGTGTTTCCACTCACATAGAAATTCCTGACAAAGTCCCTGAGGATAATATAATTACTGGTCTGAAGCAGACACTTGAAGAAGATTGGCAAGTTCAAATAGCAAGGAGAAAGAAAAATCCAGCAACAGAAGTTCAGAAATTGCAACAAGGGACAAATTCCATGAGGACAGAGGCAAATCAAAGCAAAGAATGGTTCTCTAATTCAAACTCATAGAGGAAGAACCAGATCAAGATCACAACCATCTCTCCACTCCCCCAACTACTGATTAACTTACTATGCTAGAATATAAGAGGGATGGCTCATCCCCTTTCCTCAAAAGAGTTCTTCATCTTAATTTTCAATATAAATTGTGGTGCACTGATATCCTTGAACCTATGTTTCACAAAAATTCTCAAAAGCTGATAAAAAAATTCTCAGGTTTCACTCATTTTCTAATATCAACAATAAAATTTAGATCTTTTGTAGAAAGGAAATTAGTTGGAACATTTTAACATACCACCAACAATTTGTTCACTCCTCCTTTAATATTAATGGCCATATGGGATTTGCTACCTTTATTTATGTAGGTTGTATTAAAGATAATAGAAAAGAGCTTTGGATTTGTTTACAGAATATTATCCAACAGATGAACTCCCCATCATCGGTTGGGGGGGGGGGAGATTTCAATTGCATCACCCCCTCTTCTGAAAAATCTGGTGGTAGGGCCCCTAATTTAGCAAAGATGAACATATTCTGCAACAACATCTTCAATGCTGGTCTCTTTGACTTGGGGTCTAAGGGACCTACTTTCACATGGAAAAGGGGTGCCATTTGGGAGGAGCTCTTTTTCGGTCAGGAGACCTGATGCTCCGCAACGTATGCTGACCCGGTTGTCCACGTAATTTAAAAAAAAAAAAAGTTGGCTGAAGCCAGACCTGACTCGATGCACGAGCTCGTGCCTCTTCGAGTAGGAACTTTGAGTATCCCGCCATTTAGAATGTCAAGGAAGATGTTTCAAAAATACTTTCTGCTAGGGTTTTTCTGCTACGTTTTCACTGTTTGCTCTGCTAGGGTTTCAAATTTCCCTGGTTCGATAACTTCGAAGCCGTAAGACAATGTCGTTTGATGATCCAGAGTATTCGCAGCCTAAAGAGAGCTCAAGAACTATCAGAAGAGGCTAAGAAGGCAGAGGTTGAACAGTCAATGAAGTGAAAGAAGCAGAGGAAGAAGAAGGAGGCCAAGAGGATGAAGGAGGGCATTGAAGGGGAAAACTTGTCCTAGTAATTGTCATCATTTTATTCTCAGGTTATTTTTAGGCTATTTTTTTTGTTATACATGGATTACTTCAAAGTGTATCCTCATGTTACTACTGCGTTAATCAGTTAATACTGTGTTGTTTCTGTGTTATTCATTGTTTATTTTGGAATTTATTCTTGGTTTATTTTTAAGTTATTATTGGGTTATTCTTGAGTTACTCTGAAGTTTAGTACTTATTGGCAACTATTCCAGTTTAATCCTGGGTTATTCTTAGGTTATTATTGGGTTATTCTTGAGTTACTATGAAGTTTAGTACTTATTGGCAGCTATTCCATTTTATTCCTGTGTTATTTTTAAGTTATTTGTAGGTTATTCTTAAGTTGGGCGTATGTTATTCTATGGTTAATCCTGGGTTTCTTTAGGTTATTTTTAGGTTATTTGTAGGTTATTCCTGAGTTATTTTTTGGGTATTGTTTTGTTAATTTTGAAGTAATGCAAGTAATGCGTAGGTTATTCCTCGGTTATTTGTAGGTTATTTTTAAGCTATGTGTAGGTTATTCTTTGGTTATTCGTTATTTTTAAGGTATTGTTTTGTTAATTTTTAAGTACTGCCTAGGTTATTTGTAGATTATTCCTGGGTTATTTTTAATTTACTTGCAGGTGATTTTTAAGTTATGCACAGGTTATTCGTAGGTTATTCCTGAGTTATTCTTAGGGCATTATTTTGTTAATTTTGAAGTAATGTGTAGGTTATTCCTAGGTTATTTGTAGGTTATTTTTAAGTTATGCATAGATTATTCTTTGGTTATTCTTGGGTTAATTTTAAGGTATTGTTTTTTTAATTTTTAAGTTCTTTGTAGGTGATTTGTAGGTTATTTCTAGGTTATTTTTAAGTTACTTGCAGGTAATTTTTAAGTTATGCGCACATTATTCTTAGGTTATTTCTGGTTATTTTTAGGGAATTTTTTTAATAATTTTGAAGTAATGTGTAGGTTATTCCTGGTTTATTTGTAGGTTATTTTTAAGTTATGCGCAGGTTATTCTTTGATTATTCTTGAGTTATTTTTAAGATATTGATTTGTTAATTTTTACGTTCTACGTAGGATATTCGTAGGTTATTACTGGGTAACTTTTAGGTTATTTGTAAGTCATTTTAGGTTATTCCTAGGTTATTCATGGGTTATTTGCAGGGTATTTGTAGGTTATCCCTTGGTTATTATCAGTATTAATAACATGCATCTTATTCCTGTAGGTTGATGAATAAACAATCAATGAATTGTAGATGCCGACCATCAACATTTATAGTGGTTTTGGATAAGGTTTGGCCAATTGTCTCTCGGGAGACATGGTCAAATCTGGAAATAAAGAACCTTAATCAGTTTTTTGATCTCCCCCCTATCCTCAAGATCACATCCTAAATATGCACTTATTGAATTGTTGGGATACAAATAGATTGACTTTCAGATTAGGGGGGAAGGAGCCGAGTTTTGATGCAAACCAAGTTGCTTTATTGATTGGCACGCCCAACAAAGGTCCTACAGCAACTTAGGCTAAAAAACCCGTCAATGATGTAGATGCAAGGCAGACAAAGAGTGAACTATTGGAGAGTTCATCTGCTACTCTTGATGAACTATTATTAAATTTTTGTTATCTAATTTATTATTTCCTTCAAGCAGTTTTAGTGTACCCACATGGCTCTATTCATTTGCTGAGAATGTAGATAATTTATCTTCATTTAATTGAGCTGCAACAGTATGTGACCACTTAATTGAGCAGGTCAATGCTTGCGCCATCAAAATAAAGATTGGTCAGCTATTGAGATACATGAATGAGTTTGTTTTTCTTCTAACGGTTAGTACATTGCCCAACCTTAGTTAAAAAAATTAATTTTTATTTTATTTGGGTTATATGAATTTCTGATTTATTAATAGTAATTATGCAGCTGTGGTTTTATGAGCACACACTTGTGATAGCCCCAGCTTATCCTGCGCCAGACCTCAAATATTGAGGTGGACAATAAATACAGGGTGGAACGCTCCAAATATCCATTTAATCTTTATGAAGCTTAGTCCTGTACTGGTGAATGATATTAATGTTTATTAAAAGTTCAGGTTTATGTTTTGTTTTGGGTATATTATTTAGTTCTTATAATGAATGTTTTTGTTGGTACTTGATTATTTTGTTGATTTAATAGATGAGGAGCACAATTTACTTGCCCCTCTAGTTGGCTCGATCTTGTCTCCTGCAAGGTCCATTGGAGAACCCAAAATTCACACTCATCCAACAACACCAGAGTCTCATGGTGTTATTCCTTTTGTATAGACTCGCAGCATCCTTCACCTACACATTCACATTTGGGTCTTGAAGATATATGACAAACTCTGAGGGAGCAACGACAAATTTTATTTCTATTGAAGGATTTTGCAAATAACCTAAAAGCTAGTATGGAGTATACAATGATGGAGATGAAGACCGGCATCAAGGAAATAAAGAAAATAAATAAATAGTTCCCATGGAATCTCCTGTAGGTTCTGAATTTATTGGGAAGAAAGAAAGCCTAGAAAAGGAAGAACAATCACTTGCTCATATTGAAGAAGCATGAGAACTGGAGTGGGGGGCTGATATTCTTGAAGAAGAACAACCAATAGGTAGAATGGCTGCTTTCGATGAAGCTGCAGCTGATATCAAAATAAATAAAGGTGTCGGGGAACCTGGAGAAGGCATCCCTAACGACCCAATTGGTAGCTTAGTTCAAAGGATCAGGTCCAAAGGATCGAGAAAAAAGAGGACAGTTAGTTCCCAATTTGTTATTGTAAAGAGAAAGAAAATGGAAGAACTTCTGACCTCTAAGATAGATGATTTATTACAATATATTTATGATTCTTCTATGTCGATTACCATACCATCTCCACGGCTTGATGAAGCTAGGGAAGAGGAGGAGGATGAAGCTTGGGATGAGGTACAACCGGGAGCAATTGTTCCATACGAAGGTGCCCTCCCTTGTTCAGCAGTAGAGTTCCCCGACAGAGAACTATTACCATCACACATGCAAGAGGTGATAAATAATTGTTTAAAAAAGTACAAAGAAAAGTATGTAAAAACATAACACTTTCTGTCAACTGTTTATTAAATCTAATAAAAATTGTTCAATCAATCTGCAGGGATGACATAATAATTGCTCAGGGTCACATTCATATAAGTCAAAATGACCTTGAAGCACTTTGGGATAATAAAGAAGTTGGGGTAGAACATGTAGATATGTTTTCCATTGGATTAGATAACTGTAGGCGTCAGTCACTTGATTCTTTTAGACCATATTTTTATGTCTCTCTGACACATTGGGTAAGTAATAAAATTCTCATCAATGTTAGTTGTTCATGCTCTTTTAAACGCATTTATTTTGTATATGCAGGGGTTCATATACCATCCTCTGCGAGATATTGTTGCCCACATTACAGTGGAAGTTGTATCTCAAGCAGAGGCAATTTAGTTCCAATAATTAGTAGTAGGCATTGGACTCTACTCGTTGGGAACCAGAAGGACCGCAAGTGGAGATTGTTCGACTCATTGCCTAATAAAATGCATTTGGGAGTAAGTCGCAACGTGGTAAAATTCTAAGCCTTATCTAACTAACAATTGACATAAATTGTTTATTCTTTCACTTTTTTAAACTACCATTTGTATTACGAGATAAGGCATCTTTGTAAGGACGTCAGGAAAGCTTTTTGCAGTGAACCAAGTAATTGGGATGTTATCACGATAAGAGACATTCTCACACAAAGTAATAGTGTCATCCGTGGTTTATTTGTTTGTAAATATATGGAAGCAATTGTATAGAAAGGAAAGATTAAATGGGAAGACCATCAAGACTGGCAGGCTGAGATGCCTCGGTTTAGGGCAGAGCTAGTATATGAAATATGTAGATATAAATTATTTGGAGGATAAATGTATCTTAGAACTTTGATTGTCTTTATCTCTTACAGGCTGAATGACTATAAAATTTGGCAGACTTTTATGCCTCGAATTTGGTCTATATGATTATCTATTGTGTTTGAAATGCAGAATGTATATCTGTTTGATATCTTATTGCAGGGCTAAATGTTTAAAATGCTGAATGAATTTATGTATTCTTGGGGTATTATTAGGTTACGGTTGATGTATTGTTAAGTTACGATTGTGATATTGCTAGGTTATTGTTGGAGTATTGTTAGGTTATTACTGGGGTCTTGTTAGGTTATGCTTGGGGTATTATTAGGTTGCGGTTGATGTATTGTTAAGTTACAATTGATGTGTTATTAGGCTATTGTTGGAGTATTGTTAGGCTATTGTTGGGGTATTGTTATGTTATTCTTGGGGTATTGTTAGGTTACGGTTGGGGTATAGTTAAGTTATGGTTGGGGTATTGTTAAGTTATTATTAGAGTATTGTTAGGTTATTCTTGGGGTATTGTTAGGCTACGGTTGAGGTATTGTTAAGTTACGATTAGGGTATTGTTAAATTATTATTGGAGTATTGTTAGGTTATTGTTGGGGTATTGTTAGGTTATTGTTGGGGTATTGTTAGGTTATTGTAGGGGTATTGTTAGATTATTCTTGGGGTATTGTCTCAACGCGTTGGGCTATTGTTAAGTTATGGTTGGGGTATTGTTAGGTTATTATTGAAGTATTGTTAGGTTATTGTTGGGGTATTGTTAGGTTATTCTTGGGGCATTGTTAGGTTACAATCATATTACACAATCAGATAACAAAATTCTATACTCAACATAAAGATGAATTACAAAACAAACATCTACAGCTTCCATTTAGAATAATGTTATATGAACTAGTACATTAATACAAATGAGTTAAAGTGGGCACAACACATTAAAATAGGTGAATTATATTGGGTACAGAGCATGCTGGATCAGGTGTGACAATTTCCTGACACAGAGAGTGTGACACTGCAATCGTATTTGCGTCATAGTGGATATGCGATTCTTGGCTCGTATATGTTTCTTGATTTTTTCCTGCATACAGTTGTAAAAGTACAAGACAATTAATTTTGTATATTATCTTAAATATATGGAATGTAGAATGATAAATATGTGGAATGTATAAATATATACCTTTGGCTCTCTTATTTTTTTCTCCGTATCCTTTCATCCTCGTATTAGAAATACCTTTCGCTCTCATTTTCGTGGGATCATTCACATTGCAATTACTCTTAGGGGATTTCCTTTTTTTGTTTGATCTATTTTGTTTAGGATCCTTCCCATCTAATATAACCTCAACACCTTCAGACCCTGTTTTCAATAATTCAATTATATGTCCCAGCGCGTTCATTTCCTTGAGCTTTATTAATTAATTGGTAGGCAAACTTTTGAGCATGTGACCGAAATGGGATTCCTCTGGAAGTTGTGCCAGATAATTCAGCCTGAGAGTCTTTCATATGTTTGTATCCAAAAATATTGTAGATATCTTTCTTTGCCTTAGCAGACCATCTGAATAACAAATATTTTTCGGGAATCTTTGTAATATTGTTAGCATTACGGACACGTAGAGAGTGAGAGCAAAGCATGCCTGTCATTTCAAATTTCTTGCAACTGTAGGTGATGTTGTAATTTAGCTTATCAAATGTAACAAGCAAGGTTCTACTCATGTCCTGATTATACAAACTTCTAACATAGAATTCAGATGGACTCTCAACTGAGAAATTGACAGTCAATCCACATAGCCCATGAAGTAACTCTTCCTCAAACATAGAGTAGAGCTTCCGGGTATAATACGTTGCAGCTTGCCTCAACACTGGTCATGTTTTAACTGTCGGTGTAATAACATTCTGAAAGCTTTTGAAGTCTTCATCCTTTTTGTTTCTTCTCCATGAAAGCAATCTATGAGGGAACTAGTGGGCTTAGATGCACCATGACAGACATTATTTGTGGACTCGCTTTCTTGCGTAGATATGATTCCCATTCCAAAAATTTTTTTATTAAATGCAGTTGACCAGTTATGTCTTATACGGTACAATGCATCTAGCCACATGTTATTGTGCAGTTTTCCTTGCTCGATCATTTGAGCCCAAGTAACTTCAAACTCCTCTTCCAAATCACACTTGCTCATGTATTTGTAAAATACATTGTTAACGCTCTTGTACATCACATCACAATGAAATTTCAACAATAATTTCTTAAAGATATGCCATTGACATAATTTATGTCTTGTGAATGGAAAAAAATCTACAATGGCTCTTGCCATTGCTTGATCCCGATCTATAAACATTGTAATTGGATGCTTACCATCCAATATACGAATGAAGGTTTTGAATAACCACTTGAAGGATTCTATCGTCTCGTCAGATAAAAAACCAACTTTGAATAGAACGTTTTACCGATGGTGGTTAATCCCTATGAATGGAGCACAACATAAATTATACTCATTGAAACTGTAGCTAATGCAAAAATGATCACATCTCTAAAACAATCATAATCTAGTCTTCAAGACCCATCACTCCAAAAAAGCTTGTAAGTCTGCCCTCCTCACCACTTTGAAAATCCCATGCAAACATGCTATCTTCATTTTGGCGCTCCATGAATAATTGTAAGGGAGAGTTGGCATTACCCTTTTCAATTCTACTTCTTTTATCCCTTTGAATGAAGTTGTATGCATCTTTCCTTGTATACTCCAAGTTTTCAACTCCACCAACCTCTGTAGTAAGGAAATTAAATGCATCCGCTGCTCTAATCCCAGAAACTGTCATTGATCTCAACAAATTTGCATTCAACTCACTAATCCTCTGATTGGAACGTAGAAGGTGCTTGTCACCACATTCCGATAAGGGGTGGTTATGACTTTCAATAAATTTCTTTATGGTCTAGTTGCCATCAAGATCAATAGCATAACAAACCATTGTTTGACAGTCAGCCCTTGTATATGCTTTTTTGTACTTTACAGTAGTGGCTAGCTGCAATTCTCTTTTATGACCTGATTTTCCACAAATATAATCTTTTGACTTAATTTTCTTGGATTTAGTCTAATAAGTTGTGTAGTCCTTGCGTACAGTGAAACCAACATAATGTGCATAAACACAATAATGTCTGTAAGCATCTTCCTCATTACGGAGAATAATATTAAAAAAGCTATGAGAAATTGGATCATTAAAATTTGTTTATGTCCCAGATAACTACAAATTTAAATTATACCATAAAGATAGTCAGATATTTTGAAAAGAACACACCCTATAGGTATTACACAGTTATTTGAAAGAGCTGGTAGGTTACTTTTCTTGGGTTATTCTTAGGTTATTGTTGGGTTATTCTTGTGTTATTTAGTCTTTCTTCAATGTACCAAAAGATAAATAAACCCTAACCATATAATAATGAAAAGATAACCTCACGACAATCAAAGTTTCACAAAATATTTCACTTTTTTGGAGATAGCTGATAGTTTACTTTCTCGAGTTATTTTTAGGTTATTTTTAGGTTATTCTCGAGTTATTGAGTATTTCTTCTATGTACTTAAAGATAAATAAACCCTAAATGAAAAAATAACATCATGAAAATTGAAGATGCACAAATTATTTCACTTTTTTTAAGAGAGCTGGTAGGTTACTTTCTCAAGTTATTCTTAGATTATTGTAGGGTTATTCTAGGGTTATTAAGTATTTCACTAATGTAATCGCAGACAAGTAAACCCTAAACCCTTGAATAAATAAAAAACAACCTCACAACAATCAATGATTCATAGAATATTTCACTATTTTTTGAAAGAGCTGGTAGGTTACTTCTTCTCGAGTTATTCTTAGGTTATTGCTGGGTTATTCCAGGGTTATTTAGTATTTCTTCAATATAATCATAGATAATATAAACCTAACCATATAATAATAAAAAAAAAACCTCACAACAATCGAAGAAAAAATTTGAAAACGGAAAACAGATCAAGTAAGCAAAAAATCTTATCTCCGTTTCAAACGCATTGACATTGATTTCGTCATCCATGTGCTCTAACTCTACATTAAGAGAGAAATCTATCTCCATCATAAATGCAGCAACCAAACCCTAATAAAGCCAAAAAAATACTTTTTGAAACCTTCTTTTTTATTTTATTATGCAGAATAGAAATTTTTGAGGGAATAATACAAAAAATACTGGAGGGAAGACACAAAGAAGACGAAATAATACATAAAATTTTACACGTCGGGCTGGGCTAGGCTTAAACGCATATTTTTTGCCTTTTTCATTACCTGTAAATATGGGTCCGCAAGTCCAAATGATGCCTTTTAGTTGGGTAGCAGACGGAGCGGACCATAAGGGGCCCTGAGGGAAAAATTTTACCATTTGGGAGAGACTTGACAGATTCTTGGTCAATAATAATTGATTTACCCCTTTTCTGCTCACTTTTGTCACTCACCTTAGCCTAGCTAGTTCTAACCACAGGCAAATCCTGTTAAGCATTACCTCTTCTGAACCTACCTCATCCCATCCCCTTTTTAGATACCTCAACATGTGGTCATCCCATCCTTCCTACAATGCCTGCATTTCTATTCTTTGGAAAGGGAATTCTCATCCAGACCCTCTCATTAAACTCAGCTTGCTGCAAATCAAAACAGGTAAAGCTCTTAGGATGTGTAGTTGGGAAGTTTTTTGGAATGATCTCTCTAATGTTCAAGAATATGAGAAAGAAGCGACTAAATTAGAGCTGAAAGAACAAGAACGAAAAGTGGAGGAAAAGGAACTACTTACTACTCGACACAATCTTCTCACTACTATTGATTATCAAGAACAATTTTTAAAAAAGAAGGCTGTAATGAATATTTTTACTAATGGGGACAGAAATAATAGATTCTACCATGCCTATATTAAGTATAAGAGGAAGTGCAATACAATCCATTCTATTCAAAATGCTAAGGGAAAATGGCTTCATGATAATACTGAGATTGCTTATGATGCTATCAACTATTATAAAAGCTTGTTAAACTAAGTTCAGAATCACAAAATCACAGTTGATAAAACTTATTTCCTATGGAGCTGAATTACACTTCAAATTTTAATCTCACTGATCTCCCCAATGACAAGAAATTTGGGAGGCTATAAATTCTATTGACAACACTAAATCAGCTGGACCAGATGGATTTACTGCTGAGTNCTGTTAAACTAAGTTCAGAATCACAGAATCACAGTTGATAAAACTTATTTCTCTATGGAGCTGAATTACACTTCAAATTTTAATCTCGCTGATCTCCCCAAAGAGAAGAAATTTGGGAGGCTATAAATTCTATTGACAACACTAAATCAGCTGGACCAGATGGATTTACTGCTGAGTTCTACAAGAAATTCTGGAATACCATTAAATCTGATGTTATTGCAACAGTGGCTAGTTTCTTTTAAGGAAATAATCTCCCCTAATACTTAAGTGCTTCCATTTATGTAGTGGTTCCCAAATCAGATATTCAGAAAACTTGGGACCATTTCAGGCTAATATTTTTAACTACTATACTCACCAAAGCTATAAGTAAAATTATTGTCAATAGACTTCAGCCCCATCTTGATTATATTACAAAACCTGACCAAACTGGTTTAGTTAAGTGGAGGTCCATCATTAATAACACTCTTTTGGCACAGGAACTACTACAGGATCTAAACAAGCCTTGTAGAGGAGGTGACTTGATTTACAAGATGGATATAAGGAAGGCATATGATACTATCAGTTGGGAATTTATCTTTGACCTATGTTCAGCTAGAGGTTTTAAGTTTGAATTCTTCCAACTTATACAGATATGGCTACACAACAATGACCATTCCATTCTAATTAATGGCAAAGGGTGGGGGTCATTCACTGCTGCGAGAGGTTTGAAGCAAGGGGATCCTCTATCCCCTACTACTTTAATATTGGCTATAGACTATCTGTCTAGAATGCTTGATGCCGCCATTCTAAACCAAAGCTACACTAGATACCACCATAGATCTAACATTGTTATATCTCACTTACTTTATGCTGATGNGCTACTATAC
Organism: Phalaenopsis hybrid cultivar; assembly: GCA_002079205.1. Taxonomy (NCBI): domain Eukaryota; kingdom Viridiplantae; phylum Streptophyta; class Magnoliopsida; order Asparagales; family Orchidaceae; genus Phalaenopsis; species Phalaenopsis hybrid cultivar. The sequence goes on from JXCR01147344.1 coordinate 272,003, forward strand.
TCACCAAAGCTATACGTAAAATTATTGTCAATAAACTTCAGCCCCATCTTGATTATATTACAAAACCTGACCAAACTAGTTTAGTTAAGCGAAGGTCCATCATTAATAACACTCTTTTGGCACAGGAACTACTACAGGATCTAAACAAGCCTTGTAGAGGAGGTGACTTGATTTACAAGATGGATATAAGGAAGGCATATGATACTATCAGTTGGGAATTTATCTTGGACCTTTGTTCAGCTAGAGATTTCAAGTTTGAATTCTTCCAACTTATACAGAGATGGCTACACAACAATGACCATTCCATTCTAGTTAATGGCAAAGGGTGGGGGTCATTCACTCCTGCGAGTGGTTTGAAGCAAGGGGATCCTCTATCCCCTACTACTTTAATACTGGCTATAGACTATCTATCTAGAATGCTTGATGCAGCCCTTCTAAACCAAAGCTACACTAGATACCACCATAGATCTAACATTGTTATATCTCACTTACTTTATGCTGATGATATTATGGTATTATCTAGTGCCCATAAGAATGCTGTGAAGAATGTGTTCCAAAGTCTTTAAAAATTTCAAGCACATTCTGGGATGTACTTTAATCCTAAAAAAATTTCACCTGATATTTAATAAGCATGCTTCCCCTAACTGTAAACAATGGGCTTCCAACTACACTAGTTTTTCAAGTTCCCAACGTCCTATCAAATATTTAGGCGTCCTTCTTACTGGCAGAACTAAGAAAACATAGTTTGAGGAGGTTATTAACAAGATCTCCTCTTTTCTCAATGGGTGGACTCAATCATTTTTATCTAATGGGTGAAGAATTACATTGTTGAAGAGTATTCTCACANTGCCACCTGATATTTAATAAGCATGCTTCCCCTAACTGTAAATAATGGGCTTCCAACTACACTGGTTTTTCAAGTTCCCAACTTCCTATGAAATATTTAGGAGTCCTTCTTCCTGGAAGAACTAAGAAAATACAGTTTGAGGAGGTTATTAACAAGATCTCCTCTTTCTCAATGGGTGGACTCAATCATTTTTATCTAATGGGTGAAGAATTACATTGTTGAAGAGTATTCTCACAACTTTTCCCTCATACATTCTATAGATGAAAATTATCAAGAAAAGTACTCAAATTCAGTTAGAAAGAGCTTTTAACAGATTTTTATGGTCTGGGCAAAGATAACAAATGCACTGGGCTTCTTGGCAAAAGGTGGCTAAACCACAATTGGATGGGGGTATTGGCTTCAAGGGCTTACACCAACTACTTCAAATCAATTTGTGTAAAATTTGGATCAAATTCATGGCCCAATCCTCCTTGTTGGCTAAATTCATAAGGGGAAAATATTGCAGGGACCAACATCCCACTCTTGTTGTCAGAAAAATTGGTGACTCTAAAACTCGGGTAAAGATGCTGAAGATAAGAAAAACTGCTGAAGAACTCTATCTTTTGGACTTGGGGAAAGGAGACATCTATTTTTGGCTTGATAATTGGTGCCTAAAGACTGGCTATCACCAATTTCTACAACCCCAAACCATGATCTTAAAGTTGTCGATTGTTGGGAAGGGAATAATCGGTCTATCCTTAAACTATCCAATATTCTTCAAGAACATTCTGTCATAAAAGTTGCCAGCATAAGGCTTGATAGAAATAAAGCTGATAAAACTGTTTTGCAAGCCTTCTCAAGGAAAAGTCTCACTAAAGCCATCTACTCTAAGCTCTAGTGTTGGGAACAAATGTGTTGGGGTGCTTTTATCTGGAATAAATTTTTATCCCCTTCTATGTCATTTCTGTGCTGGAGGATATTCCAGAACCTTCTACCAAATGATGATATACTCAAGCTAAAAGGTTTGAGGGGTCCTTCCAAATGCTGGCTATGTCTGCAAGAAGAGGAATCCTTATCACACCTCTTTTTTGAATGTAATTTTGTGCAGCAAGTTTGACATCAGTTGCTGATACATCTGAATATTGAAGTAAAAAACCTTACTTGGGACAGATTAAATACCTGCTGGCGGAACTGGCATAAGAGAAATTATGCTCCAATACCTTTACTGGTAGCTTGGTTCATATGGATGGAAAGAAACAAGTGAAAGTTTGAAGACACCACCTAACATTGATAAGATTGTAAGAAACAATATTTCTTATTTACACAAGATGATCAAATTCAAAAGATTTCCTAATATATCAAACCTTTACTCATCAGAAAAGGTTAATCCTATTCAAATCTACAAAGTTTTTTGGAAACCTTCTGAGAAATATACTGTAAAGATAAATACTGATGGAAACTTTACAAAGGAAGGGAGCTGGAGTGAGGGGAATCTACAGAAATCATCTTGGAATCTGTCTTTGTATTTTCATACACCTGTAATGGCTATTGATGTAATAGAAACAGAACTTATTGTTGTTTATTGGGCTATAACAACATCTATTAAGACTGGTTGGTATAATTTTTGGATAGAAGTGAATTATATTGCTATACTAAATATGTTTGGTTATGTGGAAGAATCACCTTCGCATCACTTATTCTGGATTCAAAAGATTAGAAATCTAACTCCACAGCTTCATATCATTTTTACTTTCATCTATAAGTAAGGAAACCAGCTTGCCAATTGGCTAGCCAAACAACTGCTGCTAATCCTCCTCCTGCCCTCCATTTCCTATTGCAGGGAGATAAGATTGATGTCCCACATTTCAAAATTACAAAATAAAAAGATTAATGGAGTCAGTGTCTTCCAACTAAAAGTTTACTTTTATTTCCCCCTTTTTCTTTTGTAGTTCCCCTTTGTTTCGGGGATTTCCTTTTTGTCAAAAATATTTATATTTAGCTTTTCATTTTCCTTTACTTTTATGCGGATAGGTCACCCTCATTAGGTGTGAGTCACTTTATATTTTGGTTTATAGACAAGGAACCTTTCCAAGGTAATTTCTTCGTACTGTTTTTACTTCTCAACATGTAGGGAGCCAAATAATGCTCCTTCTACCAGATATATATATATATATATATAAAGACTTTATCCTTACAAATAAGTTATAATCAATGTAGGACTTCAATTATTTAGAAGATTAACTATAGTATTGTAATAAATAGGAGGTTACCTATTTTTTACTTCTTTCAATGTGTAAATAACATTGGCTAATCTAAAGTTGGTGCCGGCATGTATAGTTGTGTTGGGTAGATTCTAGTTTCTCACTTCAAGATTACCCGTTGTTCTCTCTCTATAGAACTTATCAGTGACCCTTAGTTTCGTTCTCTAGACCTCATTGATAAAAGAATTTAGCCTGTCACCTTAGAAACATCAATTCCACTCCCATCAAATTTTAACTCCCTATATATTTGCACTCCCCCTTGGAAGATTGACATGACTCTTTCCAAAATAAAATGTGATACTCACAAGTTACGGAAATCTTAGTCCTCTCAGGTCTATAAGTTTCCCAAAAAAATTTAACAATATAAGTGGCCATTTTCTATATTAAATGAAGAACCAATGAAATTATCATCAAAAATTTTTGGAATAAAAATAAATTCTAAACAAATCAAAACCACTACTTGATTACTTCATATTGCAAGGGAAAAAAAAAGAAAAATACTCAGAATGCATAGGGATAGAAAACCAAAAAATATTTATAAAACTCAAATCTAAAGTATAACACTTGAAGGAAAAGTTACAAATACTTATCTGGAATGTTTCCACATGTATTCCTTTGAATTTATCTGACTTCATTGACTCCAATAGACTATTACATGACTCACCAAACTTTAGAAATCACCAAGAATCACAAAAGTGGCCGCCCACTCTATATGTAACTATAGAACTCTCTAACACACACTAGCACACACCCATACACTTCCACACACACCCTAGATGTTTAGAATTAATCCTTATTTATAGAGATTGAAATATGACCAAGGGTTTCTTTAGACATCTTTTCAAAATTCAGCATCTCAATGAATCTTCTAGAAACCAACCGTGGTACCTAGACCCCAAAGCTCTCGCACCTAAGCGCCAGCCGCAATCTGCATCTGGCGCATATGCACCAGTTTAGCTGGTTTTGTCAATTTTTCTTGGTATGACCCATTTTGCTCCTTTTTGGTGTATTATTGCTTTTTTTTGCTTTTAAATTTTTTCTTACACCTGTAACCAAACACACACAAAATAACTTTCATTAAAGCATAATATCCTTAAAAATAGGTATAAAATATGCATAAAGGTTACGTAATTTTAAAGTGGATCAATTCCCTCAACTTAAACGTTACTTGTCATCAAGTTACCCTTTTACTATATATAAAAGTATAACTTATGGAAGTAAGTTTACTTTATTATTTCTATAATTTTTGTTTTATAAATGCAGTTTTGAAAATTTTGGAAGATTTTCAGTAACTCAGGTTTCAACTAAAATGTAAGAATATTTAGTAGTCAAGTCTAAGAATTCTGATTACCTATTCATTTCAAGCATAATTATAATTTTTGATATTAAGGATATTTAGAAAATTTACAAGAAAAAGAAATTCGTGAGAGCTCTACTAGTAAAGATGCTAATACTTCAAAAATAAGTTTAGAAATGCAAATAAGTCCCTTTTCTGAAGATGATTCAAGTGAAACGAATTTTTGATTAGGCATCTCCTGTTGACCTCACTTGTGGCTGAGGTCTAGTCTCTTCCTTAGAAGCCTAGAATCTAGCCATAGGACTTTCCTGTTAACTATCCACCCTCACCCTTAGAAATTCTAAAACTCCTCTTTGCTCAACTTGAAATTCCACCAACAACCTCTAGCACTTAGTAGGTAGAGCTATCATGAAGGAGCTCATGAGGAGTCTCCAAAGGACTGTTTGGCCTTAGAGTTGATCCTAGGTGATGTGTTATTGGTTAGTCTCACACACATATACACTTGATACCCCTCACTTTTTCTCAAAACCATAACCCTTAACCAAATATGCTTAGTCAGTCCCTTACTCTTTTTGAAAGCTCATGTGGATGGNAATAAATGCAATTTTGAAAATTTTGGAAGATTTTCAATAACTCAGGTTTCAACTAAAATGTAAGAATATTTAGTAATCAAGTCTAAGAATTCTGAATACCTATTCATTTCAAGCATAATTATAATTTTTCATATTAAGGATATTTAGAAAAATTACAAGAAAAAGAAATTCGTGAGATCTACTAGTAAAGATGCTAATACTTCAAAAATAAGTTTAGAAATGCAAATAAGTCCCTTTCCTCAAGATGATTCAAGTGAAATGAATTTTTGATTAGGCATCTCCTGTTGACCTCACTTTTGGCTGAGGTCTAGTCTCTTCCTTAGAAGCCTAGAATCTAGCCATAGGACTTTCCTGTTAACTATCCAAACTCACCCTTAGAAATTCTAAAACTCTTCTTTGCTCAGCTTGAAATTTCACCAACAACCTCTAGCACTTAGTAGGTAGAGCTATCATGAGGGAGCTCATGAGGAGTCCCCAAAGGACTGTTTGGCCTTAGAGTTGATCCTAGGTGATGTGTTCTTGGTCAGTCTCACACACACATACACCTGATGCCCCTCACTTTCTCTCAAAACCATAACCCTTAACCAAATATGCTTAGTCAGTCCCTTACTCTTTTTGAAAGCTCATGTGGATGGTCCCCTAAACCATTAGCCCTAGGCTAGGGTTTGGCAAAGACCAACACATGGAAGATCCAATGGGGGGTTTCCCTTTGTCTCATTGCCCATGTATGGTAATTTCATGATTGGCATCCTATTGAACCCCAACTTTACCTAAATAACCAATTTTAGCCTTTTGGCCCTAAACTTTCCCAACTTACAAAATTGCCCCAAAACCTTAGATTTTCCAACAATCCTCAAAATTACCTAAATTCTCAAAATCTCTTCCAAAATCATTTCAAACCATTCCAAATCACTCAAGTTGACCGAAATGCCTCAAGTTGTTCAAAATCCCCAAAATACCTTTAAAGTTGCAATGATTATCAAAATACCCTTCATACCCCAAAAATTCTAAGAATTCCCAAAATCTCCAAAATCACTTTAAATTTCCCCAAAATCAATTTAAACCACTCTAATGAGTCTAATTTGACTAATTTTGACAAAAATTCCAATTTTTCCTTTTAAGGCCCAATTACCCCAATTCGCCTATAATTTCCACCAAATTGATCACAAATTTCCCCAATTTGAAGTCTGAAAATCAACTTCATCATGTCTAATCTTGATTGAAACCTAATTGAAGCTCAATTTAACACAATTTGAACATAAACTCTAAGCCCAAACAAAATGCCCAATTTTGACCATATACCCAATTTCCCCAAATTGAACCGACTAACCTATCCAATTTCCCCTAATTTTGAATTTCAAATTCCTTATAACGTTCCTTTAGAAGAAATTGAACTTTAAATTGGCCCTAGCCTAGCCTTAAACCTCACCCGAATCAACCTAGGCAAAAATCCCCAAATTTGCACCTAAGTCTAAATTTCATCAAATTGAACCTCATAAATCCAAAATTTTTACCCAATTGATATCCAAAGCTCTTCATTACAAACCCTTGGACCAATTTGAACCATCAATTGAGCCTATCCTCAAATGTAGCCCAATCTAAACCCATGTCTAACCCAAATGCCCTAAACTTGGTCATGGGCCAAATTCCACTTAATTGAGCTACAAAATCAATTCAAAACTACCCAATTTCTTCTTAAACTCCTCATGACAATTATCCAAGATGATCAATCAAATGAGCCAAAATCAAAGTCTAGCTAAACCCAAACTCAAATCTAACCTCGTGACATGATTTTGAACCCCAAGTCTTGAATTGAACCAAACCCATTCAAAATGTCCAAGCCATGGTCATCACAACCAACTTTTGGATCCTAAAGACCAGGCTAGACCCACCTAGCCCTCCCTAAAATTTCCATGTTGCAAAGGTCCCTTGATTTAACGGTTCTCTTCCAATATTTGACAAAACCCAAATATATTTGCCATCACCCATCAATGCTCTTTGGTAATCATCATTAAGCTTCAGTTGTATCCCCTGAACCACCTAGCCACCAGACCTGGCCTGGTCGGCCGACATAGTCGCCATAAAACATCAAAACTGGGAGGCCCCCATGGCCAAAACTCAAAATTTAAAATCCCTGAGTTGGCTCATAACAATTGGCTTCTTACACTTCTCTTCACTCCAACTAAGCTAGCCTTTGCACCCACTGGCCAGCCATGGTGTCCACTNACTTGATTGAAACCAAATTGAAGCTTAATTTAACACAATTTCAACATAAATTCTAAGCCCAAACAAAATGCCCAATTTGACCATATACCCAATTTCCCCAAATTGAACCGACTAACCTATCCAATTTCCCCTAATTTTGAATTTCAAATTCCTTATAACGTTCCTTTAGAAGAAATTGAACTTTAAATTGGCCCTAGCCTAGACTTAAACCTCACCCAAATCAACCTAGGCAAAAATTCCCAAATTTGCACCTAAGTCTAAATTTCATCAAATTGAACCTCATAAATCCAAAATTTTTACCCAATTGATAACCAAAGATCTTCATTACAAACCCTTGGACCAATTTGAACCATCAATTGAGCCTATCCTACAATGTAGCCCAATCTAAACCCAAGTCTAACCCAAATGCCCCAAACTTGGTCATGGGCCAAATTCCACTTAATTGAGCTATAAAATCAATTCAAAACTACCCAATTTCTTCTTAAACTCCTCATGACAATTATCCAAGCTGATCAATCAATTGAGCGAAAATCAAAGTTTAGCCAAACCAAAACTCAAATCTAACCTCGTGACATGATTTTGAACCCCAAGTTTTGAATTGAACCAAACCCATTCAAAATGACCAAGCCATGGTCATCACAACCAACCATTGGACCCTACAGACCAGGCTAGACCCACCTAGCCCTCCCTAAAATTGCCATGTTGCAAAGGTCCCTCGATTTAAGGGTTCTCTTCCAATATTTGACAAAACCCAAATATATTTGCCATCACCCATCAATACTCTTTGGTAATCATCATTAAGCTTCAGTTGTATCCCCTGAACCACCTAGCCACCAGCCCTGGCCTGGTCGGCCGACATAGTCGCCATAAAACACCAAAACTAGAAGGCCCCCATGGCCAAAACTCAAAATTTAAAATCCCTGAGTTGGCTCATCACAATTGGCTTCTTGTACTTCTCTTCCCTCCAACTAAGCTAGCCTTTGCACCCACTGGCCAGCCATGGTGTCCACTGCTTCCCCTTCTAATTAAACTCCATCTTCCACGGTCAAAAGGGGAGTCAATCAATTTCCTTGAGGAAACTCTACCAAATTACTTCGTGAGCTCCTCCAAGACATTCTAAGCCCATTCCAACCATCTTCCAACCATCTTTCCCACTGTTTGAGCTCAGTTTTAGAGCTCAAAACTAGAGCAATTTCTAGCAATTTCCCAAAACTCCACCAAAATTTAAATTGATTGTTACAAAAGATTCCTTAGACCAAACTAAGAATATTCCCACTAAAACCCCTCTCTTTTGATCCCTCAAACTTAGCACTTGACCAAGGCGGCATCACCATTTCATTGAACTTATCCTTAGGCTATTCAACAAAGGAAACCAACACTTCTAAGAGGTTCACCAGACTCCACTTAAGCTTCCACAAGCATCTAATTGAGGCCTCCCCTCTCAGACTTAGGTATAAAACATAAACTCTAATTTTTGGCTTGGTATTGGTTTTTGTGAAGAGAAGTTTGATTTCATAAGTATGTAACCATATATATGTGTTTATCTTGAGTAGATGAAGGTGTAGGAACAAACCCCACATAATTTGGTTAAGTATTGAGCATTACCTTAGGGTTTTAAGTTGGACAGTTCTCGGGTTAGGATGATCGAGGATGATGATGGAGAGTTGTTGGATCACACGTGTATCAAACGGAGGGCCAATATCACGTTTGATGAGCACTCAGTTCATAAAGTGTGGGTTGATGAAGGCAGCATCGAATGAAGGAGCGCCATGTTGAGCTTTAGAGCTGTCTATGTTGCAATGGCGCTGAGCTGGATAAATAGAAAAATCAGGTTTTTCAGGATTTATTTAATTCAGTTAACTTAGAAAGTCCATATCTTTGAGAAGGAAAATGATAAAAATAAAATAAAAATAATCTGTTACTGAGTAAATAGAGGAGAATAATATGAAAGAAAAATTAAAATTATTTGACTTGTGTTTTATTTTTAATTGGATAAATAACAATCACCTTGACTTGAACTTTTACGAGATATTCCTCATGTTAATAGGATTTTTATTTTTCCAAGATTAGAGAACATCTCTATCTTTGAAACCCTAATTTTTAAGCCTAGTTCCCTATTTTTGCTTAAAATAATTTTATAAACTAAAATATAAATAAAACAATTTTGCTAATAATTTTGCTAAATTTTCTTAGTTAGTGAATCCTAGGAAAAATATGAAATGGATTTAAGTAATTTTGTATATTTTTATAGTTAATTAAATGCCTAAAATTTATAATAAATTAATTAAATAAAATTTTATTCAAAAATTAACAAAATCAATTCCACATTGTAAAGAAAAATAACATTAACTCACTAAAAAAACATGGAATTAATTTGGAGTACATTTATCGCTAAAATTCGTTTTCTAAGTAAAATGACAATTTTTTATTAAAATAATCATATTAAATTAAATATAATTAGAAAAATTATGAAAAGTGATTTTCTGAGTTCCTTGTGATCGAAACCTTTTAGGAAAAATAAAATTTGTATTAGAGTAAATACCTTATTTTTTAGCTTATTTTTGATTAAAAATAATTAAAAGAATACAAAAATGATTTAAAAAGTTTTTAATTGTTTCATGATCACTTGGGACTCATTAGAATATTTTTCCTAATTTTTTTAATTTAAGTATAATTTTCTAAAGGTTAAAAATATATTTTCTCTAAGTTTCCATTAAAATAATTATAATGAATTAATTAAAAAATAAAAAAAATGAAAAATTCGTTTCTCTGAGTTCTCTGGACTTAGTGAGATTTAATAAAAATATAAAAAGTACTTTGTGTAATTAAGACAAATTTTTTATATAATTAGTCACTTAAAATTAATAAATTATTATGATAATTAAAATATAATTTTAAAAATTANAAAAAAGGGAGCTGGAGTGAGGGGAATCTACAGAAATCATCTTGGAAACTGTCTCTGTATTTTCATACACCTGTAATGGCTATTGATGTAATAGAAACAAAACTTATTGTTGTTTATTGAGCTATAACAACAGCTATTAAGATTGGTTGGTATAATTTATGGATAGAAGTGAATTCTATTGCTATACTAAATCTGTTTGGTTATGTGGAAGAATCACCTTGGCATCACTTCTTGTGGATTCAAAAGATTAGAAATCTAACCCCACTGCTTCATATCATTTTTACTTTCATCTATAGGGAAGGAAACCAGCTTGCCAATTGGCTAGCCAAACAATTGCTGCTAATCCTCCTCCTGCCCTCCATTTCCTATTGCAGGAAGATAAGATTGATGTCCCACATTTCAAAATTACAAAATAAAAAGATTAATAGAGTCAGTGTCTACCAACTAAAAGTTTACTTTTATTTTCCCCTTTTTCTTTTGTAGTTCCCCTTTGTTTCGGGGATTTCCTTTTTGTCAAAAATATTTATATTTAGCTTTTCATTTTCCTTTACTTTTATGTGGATAGGTCACCCTCATTAGGTGTGAGTCACTTTGTATTTTGGTTTATAGACATGGAACCTTTCCAAGGTAATTTCTTCGTGCTGTTTTTACTTCTCAACATGTAGGGAGCCAAATAATGCTCCTTCTAACATATATATATACATATATATAAAGACTTTATCCTTACAAATAAGTTATAATCAATGTAGGATTTCAATTATTTAGAAGATTAACTATAGTATTGTAATAAATAGGAGGTTACCTATTTTTTACTTCTTTCAATGTGTAAATAACATTGGCTAATCTAAAGTTGGTGCCGACATGTATAGTTGTGTTGGGTAGATTCTAGTCTCTCACTTCAAGTTTACCCATTGTTCTCTCTCTATAGGACTTATCAGTGACCCTTAGTTCCGTTCTCTAGACCACATTGATAAAAGAATTTAGCCTATCACCTTAGGAACATCAATTCCACTCCCATCAAATTTTAACTCCCTATATATTTGCACTCCCCCTCCCCCTTGGAAGATTGACATGACTCTTTCCAAAATAAAATGTGATACTCACAAGTTACAGAAATTTTAGTCCTCTCAGGTCTATAAGTTTCTCAAAAAAATTTAACAATATAAGTGGCCATTTTCTATATTAAATGAAGAACCGATGAAATTATCATCACAAATTTTTGGAATAAAAATAAATTCTAAACAAATCAAAACCACTACTTGATTACTTCATATTGCAAGGGAAAAAAAAGAAAAATACTCAGAATGCATAGGGATAGAAAACCAAAAAATATTTATAAAACTCAAATCTAAAGTATAACACTTGAAGGAAAAGTTACAAATACTTATCTGGAATGTTTCCCCAAGTATTCCTTTGAATTTATCTGACTTCATTGACTCCAATAGACTATTACAGGACTCACCAAACTTTAGAAATGACCAAGAATCACAAAAGTGGCCGCCCACTCTATATGTAACTATAGAACTCTCTAACACACACTAGCACACACCCATATACTTCCACACACACCCTAGATGTTTAGAATTAATCCCTATTTATACAGATTGAAAAATGACCAAGGGTTTCTTTAGACATCTTTTCAAAATTCAGCATCATTCAATGAATCTTCTAAAAACCAACCGTGGTACCTAGACCCCAAAGCTCTCGCACCTAAGCGCCAGCTGCAATCTGCATCTGGCGCATATGCACCAGTTTCGCTGGTTTTGTCAATTTTTCTTGGTATGACCCATTTTGCTCCTTTTTGATGTATTATTGCTTTTTTTTGCTCTTAAATTTTTTTCTTACACCTGTAATCAAACACACACAAAATAACTTTCATTAAAGCATAATATCCTTAAAAATAGGTATAAAATATGCATAAAGGTTAGGTAATTTTAAAGTGGATCAATTCCCTTAACTTAAACGTTACTTGTCATCAAGTTACCCTTTTACTATATATAAAAGTATAACTTATGGAAGTAAGTTTACTTTATTATTTCTATAATTTTTGTTTAATAAATGCAATTTTGAAAATTTTGGAAGATTTTCAATAACTCAGGTTTCAACTAAAATGTAAGAATATTTAGTAATCAAGTCTAAGAATTCTGAATACCTATTCATTTCAAGCATAATTATAATTTTTCATATTAAGGATATTTAGAAAAATTACAAGAAAAAGAAATTCGTGAGATCTACTAGTAAAGATGCTAATACTTCAAAAATAAGTTTAGAAATGCAAATAAGTCCCTTTCCTCAAGATGATTCAAGTGAAATGAATTTTTGATTAGGCATCTCCTGTTGACCTCACTTTTGGCTGAGGTCTAGTCTCTTCCTTAGAAGCCTAGAATCTAGCCATAGGACTTTCCTGTTAACTATCCAAACTCACCCTTAGAAATTCTAAAACTCTTCTTTGCTCAGCTTGAAATTTCACCAACAACCTCTAGCACTTAGTAGGTAGAGCTATCATGAGGGAGCTCATGAGGAGTCCCCAAAGGACTGTTTGGCCTTAGAGTTGATCCTAGGTGATGTGTTCTTGGTCAGTCTCACACACACATACACCTGATGCCCCTCACTTTCTCTCAAAACCATAACCCTTAACCAAATATGCTTAGTCAGTCCCTTACTCTTTTTGAAAGCTCATGTGGATGGTCCCCTAAACCATTAGCCCTAGGCTAGGGTTTGGCAAAGACCAACACATGGAAGATCCAATGGGGGGTTTCCCTTTGTCTCATTGCCCATGTATGGTAATTTCATGATTGGCATCCTATTGAACCCCAACTTTACCTAAATAACCAATTTTAGCCTTTTGGCCCTAAACTTTCCCAACTTACAAAATTGCCCCAAAACCTTAGATTTTCCAACAATCCTCAAAATTACCTAAATTCTCAAAATCTCTTCCAAAATCATTTCAAACCATTCCAAATCACTCAAGTTGACCGAAATGCCTCAAGTTGTTCAAAATCCCCAAAATACCTTTAAAGTTGCAATGATTATCAAAATACCCTTCATACCCCAAAAATTCTAAGAATTCCCAAAATCTCCAAAATCACTTTAAATTTCCCCAAAATCAATTTAAACCACTCTAATGAGTCTAATTTGACTAATTTTGACAAAAATTCCAATTTTTCCTTTTAAGGCCCAATTACCCCAATTCGCCTATAATTTCCACCAAATTGATCACAAATTTCCCCAATTTGAAGTCTGAAAATCAACTTCATCATGTCTAATCTTGATTGAAACCTAATTGAAGCTCAATTTAACACAATTTGAACATAAACTCTAAGCCCAAACAAAATGCCCAATTTTGACCATATACCCAATTTCCCCAAATTGAACCGACTAACCTATCCAATTTCCCCTAATTTTGAATTTCAAATTCCTTATAACGTTCCTTTAGAAGAAATTGAACTTTAAATTGGCCCTAGCCTAGCCTTAAACCTCACCCGAATCAACCTAGGCAAAAATCCCCAAATTTGCACCTAAGTCTAAATTTCATCAAATTGAACCTCATAAATCCAAAATTTTTACCCAATTGATATCCAAAGCTCTTCATTACAAACCCTTGGACCAATTTGAACCATCAATTGAGCCTATCCTCAAATGTAGCCCAATCTAAACCCATGTCTAACCCAAATGCCCTAAACTTGGTCATGGGCCAAATTCCACTTAATTGAGCTACAAAATCAATTCAAAACTACCCAATTTCTTCTTAAACTCCTCATGACAATTATCCAAGATGATCAATCAAATGAGCCAAAATCAAAGTCTAGCTAAACCCAAACTCAAATCTAACCTCGTGACATGATTTTGAACCCCAAGTCTTGAATTGAACCAAACCCATTCAAAATGTCCAAGCCATGGTCATCACAACCAACTTTTGGATCCTAAAGACCAGGCTAGACCCACCTAGCCCTCCCTAAAATTTCCATGTTGCAAAGGTCCCTTGATTTAACGGTTCTCTTCCAATATTTGACAAAACCCAAATATATTTGCCATCACCCATCAATGCTCTTTGGTAATCATCATTAAGCTTCAGTTGTATCCCCTGAACCACCTAGCCACCAGACCTGGCCTGGTCGGCCGACATAGTCGCCATAAAACATCAAAACTGGGAGGCCCCCATGGCCAAAACTCAAAATTTAAAATCCCTGAGTTGGCTCATAACAATTGGCTTCTTACACTTCTCTTCACTCCAACTAAGCTAGCCTTTGCACCCACTGGCCAGCCATGGTGTCCACTGCTTCCCCTTCTAATTAAACTCCATCTTCCACGGTCAAAAGGGGAGTCAATCAATTTCCTTGAGGAAACTCTACCAAATTACTTCCTGAGCTCCTCCAAGACATTCTAAGCCCATTCCAACCATCTTTCCCACTGTTTGAGCACAGTTTTAGAGCTCAAAACTAGAGCAATTTCTAGCAATTTCCCAAAACTCCACCAAAATTTAAATTGATTGCTCCAAAAGATTCCCTAGACCAAACTAAGAAGATTCCCACTAAAACCCCTCTTTTGAGCCCTCAAACTTAGCACTTGACCAAGGCAGCATCACCGTTTCATTGAACTTATCCTTAGTCTATTCAATAAAGGAAACCAACACTTCTAAGAGGTTCACCGGACTCCACTTAAGCTTCCACAAGCATGTAATTGAGGCCTCCCCTCTCAGACTCAGGTATAGACCATAAACTCTAATTTTTGGCTTGGTTTCGATTTTTGTGAAGAGAAGTTTGATTTCATAAGTATGTAACCATATATATGTTTATCTTGAGTAGATGAAGGTGTAGGAACAAACCCCACATAATTTGGTTAAGTATTGAGCATTACCTTATGGTTTTAAGTTGGACAGTTCTCGGGTTAGGATGATCGAGGATGATGATGGAGAGCTGTTGGATCACACGTGTATCAAACGGAGGGCCAATATCGCGTTAGATGAGCACTCAGTTCATAAAGTGTGGGTTGACAAAGGCGACATTGAATGAAGGAGCGCCATGCTGAGCTTTAGAGCTGTCTATGTTGCACTGGCGCTGAGCTGGATAAATAGAAAAATTAGGTTTTTCAGGATTTATTTAATTCAGTTAACTTAGAAAGTCCATATCTTTGTGTAGGAAAATGATAAAAATAAAAAAAAAAATAATCTGTTACTCAGTAAATAGAGGAGAATAATATGAAAGAAAAATTAAAATTATTTGACTTGTGTTTTATTTTTAATTGGATAAATAACAATCACCTTGACTTGAACTTTTACGAGATATTCCTTATGTTAATAGGATTTTTATTTTTATTTTTTCAAGATTAGAGAACATCTCTATCTTTGAAACCCTAATTTTTAAGCCTAGTTCCCTATTTTTGCTTAAAATAATTTTATAAACTAAACTATAAATAAAACAATTTTGCTAATAATTTTGCTAAATTTTTCTTAGTTAGTGAATCCTAGGAAAAATATAAAATGGATTTAAGTAATTTTGTATATTTTTATAGTTAATTAAATGCTTAAAATTTATAATAAATTAATTAAATAAAATTTTATTCAAAAATTAACAAAATTAATTCCACATTGTAAAGAAAAATAACATTAACTCACTGTAAAAACATGGAATTAATTTGGAGTACATTTATCGCTAAAATTCATTTTCTAAGTAAAATGACAATTTTTTATTAAAATAATCATATTAAATTAAATATGATTAGAAAAATTATGAAAAGTGATTTTCTGAGTTCCTTGTGATTGAAACCTTTTATGAAAAATAAAATTTGTATTAAAGTAAATACCTTATTTTTTAGCTTATTTTTGATTAAAAATAATTAAAAAATACAAAAATTATTTAAAAAGTTTTTAATTGTTTTATGATCACTTGGGACTCATTAGAATATTTTTCCTAATTTTTTTAATTTAAGTATAATTTTCTAAAGGTTAAAAATATATTTTCTCTAAGTTTCCATTAAAATAATTATAATGGATTATTTAAAAAATAAAAAAATGAAAAATTTGTTTCTCTGAGTTCTCTGGACTTAGTGAGATTTAATAAAAATATAAAAAGTACTTTTTGTAATTAAGACACATTTTTTATATAATTAGTCACTTAAAATTAATAAATTATTATGATAATTAAAATATAATTTTAAAAATTATAAAATTTTGTCAAGTGGTCCTCTGACTTAGGTGAACCTCCAATAATTTTCTCATGAAGAAAAACTTTACATTAATTAACTAAATAAATTAATGTTGAAAATCCTATTTTTGAGTTAAAAGTAATTTTTTAAATTGAAGAAAATTTTGAAAAATCACATTTTCTCCTTTGATACTTTAGTTGACCCATGTGAGGGCTAAAAACTTCAAAGTCATTTAAGTTATATTTGATGAGTTCTAAAGTGAAGAGCCCAAGGGGCAAAATGATANGAAAATCCTATTTTTGAGTTAAAAATAATTTTTTAAATTGAAGAAAATTTTGAAAAATCACATTTTCTCCTTTGATATTTTAGTTGACCCAAGAGAGGGGTACTCTAAAAACTTCAAAGTCATTTAAGTTATATTTGATGAGTTCTAAAGTGAAGAGCCCAAGGGGCAAAATGATAACTTTAGATTTTGATGTCTTGATTAAAATTTAGGATCAACTAAATGGGTAGATGGGTAATCTTGATCATAGTGAACTCTTTTGGACATTTGAAACATAATGGGTTAAAATATAGAAAACAATTTGTCACATTTTCTTGATAAGGGTAAAACTATAATTTCATAAATTGTGATGAATTGGAAGTCAATCTAATTGGATGATACTAATATNTATTTGAAACATAATGGGTTAAAATATAGAAAACAATTTGTCACATTTTCATGATAAGGGTAAAACTATAATTTCATAAATTGTGATGAATTGGAAGTCAATCTAATTGGATGATACTAATATAGTGGGCTTAAATTAAGAGGATAATAATTCACTCATTTGAAGCCTCTAATTGATGATTAGTTGATGGCATGAACTTTTGATAAGAATATTTTCCTTTTAAATTAATATTTTGACAATTACAAATTTACCCATGAAATTTNGTTAGGAGGATAACAATTCACTCATTTGAAGCCTCTAATTGGTGAATAGTTGATGACATGAACTTTTGATAAGAATATTTTCCTTTTAAATTAATATTTTGACAATTACAAATTTACCCATGAAATTTTTAAAGGCTTAGCAGTGAGCTAGGCTTGATACTTGAATTTGTCTAATGAGGATTAAGAAAGAAAATAATAATTAATTATAAACATTTTTGAAAACACTACGGACCTAGTTTTACCTGTACGCATGGGTCCTTCATAGCTTAAGCTTATTCTAATGGCGTTCATTCACATAACTCTTAAATGCAATTTCAACTAATTAATTGGGTCCCTTCTCATGAGATGATTAAAACATCAGTTTTACTGAGAATAGGGTGTATTAATTTGAAAGTAAATTTAAAATTTGGGATGATCAATTGAGCAACATTATAGGTTCAAATGAACTCGAAACATTTTAAAGGGATTTAAAAGTTGTTAGGGATTGTTCCCCGAAAGCTTTTATGATCTTTTGGATATTTTAAAGTACAATTTGATGTGTTATGTTTTGCTCACAAAAATCATCTATTAAAACCTTTAAGGACTCACCAAGTTATGACCTGGGGTTTGGTAGCTGTGCCAGGGAAGACTTTTTGTGGATTAAGACGGTTTGAGATGAACTTTATGCGAATTTTGAAGGGACACTTGTTCTAAACATCCCTTAGAGTAATACAATGCATATAGACACTTTGAAAGGTTCTTTTGTGAAGGGATATGTCTCTTAGATCAATAGACATATCTTTTGAATTCAAAAGAGTTGACTTTTGGATAAAATTTTGGAGAGAATTTTGAATTCTTTTTGGAGGAAGGCAGCCTTCAGTAAAATAGAGGGTGTGGTGTGAGAGAGTGAGAGAGAAAGTCAAGGGCGTGGAGATTTTCTTCAAGGATTGTAAGAGGAGAGGGAAGGTGAGAGATTTATTCTTCATTACACTTCTAAGAAAGACTTGAGAGTGCTTGTATAAAGAGATAGGCTTGGAGAGAACTTCTTTGGGTTTGATAGGGAAGGATTGTGAGATAAGTTGTGTCTTTTATTTCTTTGATTTTGTAAACTTATTTTTATTAATGAAAACCATGTTTTATCGTATCCTTCTCATGAAATCTTAGTAGTCTTCTTTATCCTTCTCCCTATTTTAAAATATGATTTTGTGAAAAATTGATTTTGTTTTATATGTTTTTAAATGTCAATAATTTGTGATGATTTGAACTCTGATCTTCATTTACTTTGTGATCTAGCCAATTGAAATCTTAAAATGTTTTGGGAAAGATATGTTCTGAAAGGGATGTGATTTCTATAACATGGAGAGAATCACATTTTATTTCATGGGAGAGAATGCCATCCATGGAGTTGAGTGCAAATAAATAGGAAAATTTACTTTATTGGATGCAGATTTGGATATTTTTAAGGTGACAGATTAAAATCCTCAATTTGATCAAATTGATGGGAAGCTAATGTGAGATTGTTAGCCTTCAGGTGAAGTAGTAGTGGGAGCTTTGAAGTGGCATAACCATGAAATTAGGGACCAAACTCTGGATTAGTCAATGTCTTTTACGCACTCGGAAGAAGTTAAAGAATAGGATTGCTTCTATTTGACACAAAACAATTTTTATATATATTTTTAAATGATTTTAATTTCGTTACAAACCATATACTCATTGTAAAGGAGAAGGATGCTTTCTTAAATTTGAACTTTCCATCATAACATCGTAGTTTTAATTTTCATAAATTTATTTTTGAAAGTTTAACATTTTGTTTAGTTAACTTTATCTTTCAACTGCATTTTATTTAGCATTCACTTGTTACTTAATATTCAAATTTTGCACTTTACTTTTTGAATTTTTAAAATAGTAATTTACATTATAATTTTAGCAGCTTATTTACAAATATTTCTAACTTTTTTTTGTGGGATCGATATCTAGAACTCCATTAAAGCCCTTTATTACTTGAGTGATACGTATACTTGCATTATTTTTAAAGGTGATTTGGCAGTTTAAGGATTACTAAAACATAAAACTATTTTCATTAAAGTTATTTTATTGGGATTAATTTGCATATTTGCTATTGTATCTGCCGTGTGTATTTTGTAATATTGAAAAATATTTGTAAAATTAACACACTAAATTCACCAGCCACAAAGTTTTTCTATGATCCGTGCATGATGAATTATAAGAGCACCAACATTTATTGCTTTCATGTTGTGAATGCAATAGTTCAATACAACTCTATCCTTTATTACATCGACAAGATGATTTGTTGGTAGTAATCTAGCAAAAATTAACTAGTGTCATAACTTTGACTAGCTAGTCAACATGGAAGCAAAGAAGTTAACTATCTTATTATTTTTAATCCTCCATTATTATTTTCCATCACTTAGGAAGGCAATCACTTCATCCAGTGATGAATCAGTCATCATGAATGCAGCATACTCATCATGATGTACATTCCTCAACCCATAAAAAGTATTGATCCTTTTTCAGAAAATTCAACCTGCTTACCTCTCACGAGAATATGATCATCGTCAGTAACTCTCAAGCTGTCATAGAACTCCCTAATCATTGGCACAATTACTACTGCAGTGAAGTAGCAAAATTATTCCCCATTTTTGGCAAGGATCAACCTCTCGATCTCGCCATCGGGGTTAGCAAATCCCTGTTCCTACATCAAATTTTTTTATTCGATTTGAGTGTTAACTATGTTGGGCCTTCAAATTAACAAATCTTCACGCAATGAAATCATCTGATCTTCCTCTCTTCACTCATGGAGACATTTAAAATTCTATTAAAATCCAAATAAATTCCAAATAAATTACAAAATCAAAAATCTAACTCCTCAAGTAAGACTATTTGGTAAGAAATTTTCGACATGAGTTTTCTACAAGCCTTTTCATCGAAAAGCCAAATTTTTAGATTTCCATAATGTAGGAAAAATCCATGGTGAAAATAAAAAATTTTTAAGTTAAAGTGAAGTTCTTACCAAGAGAAGATGAAATCTATTACTTTTACCCTCCGAAATCTTCTCTATAGCGCCCAATGTGAAGCCCTGTCTCAAGTTTTATAGGTAGGAGACAAACAAAGCAGTAAAATGGAGTTTAGTGTGTGATTTTGTGATTTTTTAGGCATTCTGGCACTTCAGGAATTTGGCGCATCATTTGCCGACTCGCTGTAAAACAACGCATCATGTGTTAATCTAGCGCATCATGCGCCAACACCATAAATTTTCCAAATTTTATTTTCTGTGAAAATCTACTCCGTTTCACTTAACGTTTACCTCTAATTAACTCAAATGAACCTAAAAGATTCATTAAGCATTACTCTAACATCATTCTTTCAAAAATAACAAAAAACTCATTTATATATATAAAATTTGCGCTATAAAAAATTAACATTTATCGAACTAACAAACATCTAATTTAAAGTTTAAAGAAAAGCAAAACATCCTAACACTAAAATCAAAACATCAAAACTTCAAACACAAACATCGACATAGTTCAACAATAAAAGTAAATGCAATCCAACACAACAAACAACTAAAACAAACAAACAATACTAAATAAAATGTTACTTGTATAGATTAAGTTCAAACATTTTCTTCACTCTTGTCCTCCTGGATAGCTCCCGTAGAATGGTATTGCACATACAAGTTGTAAAAGGGTCGATAAAAAAACTCATCAATCTAATCCTCCCCAATCGATGCATGTTTCTTGAACATACATACCAGACCATCTTCAATACGACCAATATGATCAAAATGTTTTTTAAGTCTCCAATTCAAGTGATCCAACATTTTAGAAATATTCTCAATTGCATGCATAAGATTCTGAACATCTTTTATTGATCATTTTCAAAAGTGCATTAGAACTGAAGTAAGACTGAATATGTGATGAATTCTGGGATTCCTAATCCATATGTACATTCATATCATTTTCATCTCCCATTCTATTGCAGTTGCAATAGACTTCTAGATCTATCGGCTTCCAAGGAAGATGCACTTTTTCCCAACTTTCATAAGGTACTTGTGATTGACTGCATAGTAGGAAAATTGTTGATGGATGTCCATGCCCAGTAGTAGACCCATTAACAATCAAACCCAAAATCAATTTCACAATGATGGCTCCAATATCAATAGGTTTTTCAGTTTGAATACAATAATTTAAAATAACACTCTCCTTAGTCACCTTATTGAATTTTATGATAGGCAGTAATTTTGATGCAATAAAGAAGTGTCATGCCTTAGAAGTACGATTTAACTACAATGATGAACAACTTACATTCCCATTATCTCTGGCCTCCCAATTTGCATCTTAATCCGTAAGGTACCGATAAAGTTCATTCATATTATCTCTTGTAGGAGTAAAATTTGTGTAATGACAGATAGACACATTTTCAATCAAAAACATCTCGTTTATTTTAAAGGAGAGAATTTCACGAACCTATCTTGCACATAGATAATTCCTAGGTTGATTCCATGTAGATGTGCATAAAAATCTTTCATCATAGGGAAGAATACGACAGCAGTAGTGTAATAAAGCACTTCCCAACGTCTCTGTCCAATGATCTCTTCAACTTGAGTATTCAACGTATTGAATTCTCGATTCACAAACCCCCTTTCTTCAATTAGCCTCTTCTTCACTAAAAACCAATCATGCAAATTTTGCGCATCGAAACTGACAAACTTGATCTAGTTGAAAATCTCAAATCTACCAAAATTTTTAGAGTGGGATGTCATTGGAATTGAAAATTAGTGACTTCTTCATTTTCCCCCCTAAAATTGACTTTGAAATCAGTGTTCGTTAGTTTTAAAGAGAAGAACTCGCCAAAAACTGCCTCTTGAAACTTTTTAAGTCATTTTCGTCACCACAGTGCTTCATACGGCAATTCTGGGGCATCATGTGCCAGCTTTCTACAATTCGAGCATCATGCACCAGTTCCAAAAAATTTCGCATTTTCCATTTAGATCAAAAAATTCTAAATTCTTAAATAAAATTAGGTAATTAAATATTTTTAAAATTATTTTCTCAAATACATGAACTCTATGAAAATACAAATATAAATATATATGTAAAATATTTTGAACAAAACAAAATAAACAATGATAAGTATGGGTTGCCTCCCACAAAGCGCTGACATTCCCAGTCTTTATTCTGAGTGACCCAACATTATAGTTTCTTTAAAAACTGGTCTTTGACCATCAAAATATGGTTTCAATTTGTGCCCATTTACTTTAAATATCCTTTCAGTCTTAGCATCTTAAATATTAACAGCTCCATATGGATAGACTTTTACAGCTTTGAATGACCCTTTTCAACTAAATTTTAGTTTTAAGGAAATAATTTCAATCTTATATTGTATAACTATCCATGTTCAAATACTTTTTTTACTATATTCTGATCATGTAATTATTTAATTTTTTCCTTATAAATCCTAGCATTATTGTAAGATTTCTTCCTGATTTCTTCAAGCTCATTCATTTGCAATAATCTTTTCTCACCAGCGTCTTTTAAATTGAAATTGAATTACTTAATAGCCCAATAAGCTTTATGCTCTAGTTCTATTGATAAGTGACAAGTCTTCCCAAAAATTAATATATAAGGAGACATACTGATAGGTGTCTTATAAGCTATCATATATGCCTATAATGTCATATCTAATCTAACAGACAAATCCATTTTTCAAGGATTTACACTTTTTTCCAATATTTTCTTAATTTCACAATTAGATACTACTGCTAAACCACTTGTATAAGGATGATAAGTAGTTGCAATTTTATGCATTATATTATATTTTCTACCAGCCTTGCAATTGTTGCGTTTCTAAAATGAGAACCTCCATCGATAATGATCACTCTAAGCATTTCATATCTTGTAAATATGTTTTTAATTAAAAATTTTGAAACACTCTGNAAAAATTCAATTTTAAAATTAAAATTTAGAGGCATTTCATCTCTTCTTGAAATATTTCCTACTTTCTTACATTGATCACATGTTTTTATATATATATTAACATCCCTAAATAGAGTAGGCCAATAAAATCCAGATTGCAAAATTTTATGAATAGCCTATCATTCCCAAAATGTCCTCTAAATTCAGAATCATGACATTTCTAAATAATTTCATGAATTTCTTTCTAAGGAACACATCATCTCATTACTAAATCTTTGCATTGTTTATATAAGTAGGGGTCATCCTATAAAAAAGACTTTACATCGTGAATGAATTTCTTTTCTTGTTGATTTGTTAATTCATATGATAAAATACCACTAACAATATAATTTACAATATCATAATACCAAGGTATTTCCCATCCTTTTATAATATAAAGTTGTTCATCATGAAAAGTTTCATTAATTTATTTTTCAATGTCAATTATTTTTTCTTGTTCTAACATAGATAGATGATCATCAATTTGATTATCAATCCCTATCCTATCGACTATTACAAAATCAAAATCTTGCATCAGAAGTACTAATACACCTAAAAAATATAGTGTTTTTTAAACACATTTGTATACCTATTTTTGAGATATTGCGCCTTAATGGAAGGTATTTGTGTGTTTTTCTTTCAGATACAAGGTAAAAGGTGAAAGATGCTAAAAGGAGTGAAAAGAGATCAAATTTGGAGCAAAGAGGTGAAAATTGTGCAAATGTGTTTTGGCGCCTAAGCGCTAGATCCGACGTTTAATGGTCGGCTAAACAGAGAGGCCACGCCTAAGAACCCGAGGCCCCGCGCTTAAGCGGCAAAGATAGTTATTTGACGACTTTCTTCATTTAGCAAAATTTTGAAGAGGTATTTGAGGCACCTATTGGCTTAAGAGGGTGGTTATGGCCACTAAGAACGAAAAATAATTAAAAGACTTGTGAAAGGAGGCATCCTTTAAAGAATACATCAAATTTAGACACATATTGAAGAGTTATCAAGGAATCTATTAGAGATTTATAAAAGTAGGAAGTTTTTACATTTGAAGTGGGCGCTTAAAGAGGGAGAGAATGTTGGAGTCCTGAGATGAAGATTATGGAAAATCTTATGGAGAGATTCAGGCACCGTAAAAATTTACTTTATCCTTTTTGTTTTTAGATTATTTTGAGAGTGTTGTAAAAGAGAAGAGATTCAAAGAAATTTCAAGAGTTTGGTGGAGGTTTTGAGATAAGTTTTTGTCATTTTTTTTAAAGTATTTTTTATTTTAATCGAGACATCTTGTTGGTTTGACAATAATTTCTACTTTAAAACTAAATTTTGGTTTTATTTTTTGCTTGAATTCTGAGTAGTTTTCTTTATCTTTCTCTTTAAAATGATAAGTAATTAAAGTTTGGATGGAAGTTGTGAGAGTATTGATCTTTAATGTTAGAAGAAGTTGTGATAATTTAAATCCATGAAATTCATTTACTTCTTGATTTGGCCAATCCAGATGTTAAAATTTGTTGTGAGAACATGTAAGTCAGACTTGTATTGTCTCAGTCAACAATTGGAAAGAATCACATGAGGTTGTATGAATGAGAATGTAAAGGGCTGGTATTGTCTTAATCAACAATTGGAAAGAATCACATGAGGTTGTATGAATGAGATTGTAATTCATATGATTTAGTGAAAATAAATAGGAAAATAATCATTGAAGGGTTTAGAGTTAGAGGACTTTAAAGTGACAGGCTAAAGCCCGCAACTTGATTTATTATTTAAGGTTCTGATGCGAGTTGTTAGCACCCAGTTGAAGGGAATCGAGGGAACTCTACAGTGAGAGCTGGTATCTTCCCTGCCTATCTGGTCTTCAGAACTATTCAAACTTTAAATTAGCCAATGTTCTTTATAGCATTTCTAGTAAGGGTAAAGAATATAAATGCTCCTTTTGGGCACAACACACTTTGCATACTTCCAAAATAGAATTCTTATACTTATTACTGATTCATGATAAGGAAAAAGAGATTTTTCCAATTTAGTACTTTTCTTTTACATAAACTGAAGTTATCTGTTTAAAATTGTCATTGTTATGTCAATATATCAAAAATACTAAAAAGATTTGATATTTAATACTGCGAAAATATTTGTAGTTTAAGTAATTCTACTTTTAGAATAGAAAGTTGTTGTTCAAAAGTGCATATTGCGTATTCTCCCTATGGGTTTGATATTCAAGTCTTAATAAAAAAGTCATATATTACTTGATATTGATATGTATATTTGCGTAGTATCCCATTATATATATATATATATATTGAAAAGTTAAATTCTTATATTCTTTAGGATCAAGTTTTTAGCACTATTATAAAATAAGGAAATATAAGTGAAAACTATAATTCATCAAGAGTGTAGACCTTTACAAGATGATGCCAACCCTACGGTAGATGAACTTCATTGTAATATTCAAAAACCTACTGTAGTGGCTAATTCATTTGAGCTTAATTGTTATTATCCAAACGGTATCAAATAATCAGTTTGGGGGATCACCAACTAAGGATGCAAATTTACATCTTGTCAATTTTCTAGAATTTTGTGCTATACTTAAATACGATGGTGTATCAGATGAAGTCATAATACTTCAGTTATTTCCATTCTCTCTGAAGGATAAAGCTAAGATATGGTTGAATTTGTTAGTACCTGGATCTATCGGGATTTGGGGTGATTTAGCTTAAAAATTCCATGTTAAATATTTTTCACCATAAAAAACTGCAAAGCTTAGAAATTGTATTACATCCTTTTATCAATTTGAAGGGGAATCCATTTATGAAGCATGGGAATGATTTAAAAAACTCTTAAGAAAGTTTCCACACCATGCTATACGAGATTGGTTATAATTTAAACTTTTTATAATGGATTATTTGGATCTCTTAGATCTATTATCGATGCCACTGTTGGTGGTTCATTGATGTCAAAACCATTTCATGATGCTTGTACTTTAATTGAAGAAATGGCTACCAATAAATTTCAATGGCCTTTTGGAGGGTGAATCCAAAGAAAGTAGCCAATATTCTTGAATCTGATGCATTTACTATGTTAGCAAATCAAGTTGCTGCAATTTCAAGGAAGTAAGACCAATTTAGAATGAATTTTTTTCAACCAATTTCCATGATTGAAGATAATTTATTAGGTTAAATGGTAGATCTCAAGAACCATTAGAAATTTTGAATGACATAAATAATAAGTAGAATAACCCATATTCAAATTATTATAACCCAGGTTGGAAGAACTATCCCAACTTTAAGTGGAATAATACTACGGGTGGTAATAATCAGCAATGGGGGAACAATTAAGGAAATCCATTGGGAAACTGGAACAACCAAGGGAATAATAATTATAGATCTACTTATCCTCCAAGTTTTAACAGTAATACACAGTTTAAGGAGAAAAAGTTGTCTATAAAAAAGTGGTGTTACAAATGGGAAATCAGTTGCAAAGTCAAAGAGTGACAATTATAAATTTTGAAAATCAATTTGGACAAATCTCAAATTCATTAATTAATAGATCCCAAGGAACACTTCCTAGTAATAATGAAATAAATCCAAAAGACTAGAATAAAGAGCAAGTAAAAGATGTTCAACTTAGAAGCGGAAGAGAGTTGGAAGGTAATATTAAAAAAGAAACTGATGTAGAGGGAGTAGAAATTGAAGAATAAAAAAAAGATGCTCTAAAAGATTCTGAAAGACCTATTTCTCCGCTTAAAGTTAACTTAGAAAATCATCCTCCTCCATTTCATCAGAGACTTCATTAACAGAAGTTGGATAAAAAATTTTCAAAATTTTTGGAGGATTTTAAGATGCTTACAATTAATATTTCATTTGCTGAAGCCTTAGAACAAATGCCAAGCTTTATAAAGTTTATGAAGGATATTCTCAAAAGGAAAAGAAAGTTTAAAGATAATGAGAATGTTGAACTTAGTGAGGAGTGTAATGATATAATTCAGAAGAAGCTTCCTGAAAAGCTTAAAGATCCTGGTAGCTTTACAATTCCATTTGCAATAGGAGACAAATTTTATGGGAAAGCTCTATGTTATTTAGGTGTATGCATTAACCTTATGCCTTTATCTGTATTCAAAAGATTGGGATTAGGAGAAATAACATCTACTACTATAACTCTGTAGTTAGCAGATCGTTCAATAACGTATCCTAAAAAAGTTATAGAAGATGTCCTAGTGAAAGTGAATCAATTTATCTTTCCTGTTGATTTCATTGTGCAAGACATGGAGGAAGATAAAGATATGCCTATCATTTTGGGGATACCTTTCCTAGCCACAGGAAGAGCAATGATAGATTTGCAAAAAGGGAAATCAACAATGTGCGTTAATGATTAAACTGTTTCTCTCAACGTTTCAAGATTAATGAAATATCATGCAAAAGGTAAAGATGATAAATGTTATAGAATGGATGTTATAAGATATCTAAGAGAATGTCATTTTAAAACTACTTATGAAGAAATTCTGAGGAAAAAGATTGGGAACATGAGCAAGAAGATGAATTAGATTAATGTCAAGATCACTATAAGGAAGATTCAAACTATGTTTAAGAAAGTTTTGAAATTTTAGATACGATAGACAAGGATAAATCATTTTGTCCATCAATTGAAAAACCTCCAGAACTACTTCTTGATCATTTAAAATATACCTTTCTAGGAGATTCCTCTACTTTACCAGTTATAATTTTCTTAAAGTTAACGATGGAAGAAGAAGTAAGATTGATGAAAATATTGAAAAATTTTAAGAAAGCCTTTGGATGGACAATTGCTGATATTAAAGGAGTCAATCCTTCAATTTGTATGCATAGAATTCATATGGAAGAGAACTGCAAATCCAGGGCTGATCCTCAAAAGCGATTGAATCCTATTATGAAAGAAGTTGTTAAGAAAGAAATTTTAAAGTGGTTAGATGCTGGAATTATCTACCCTATTTCAGATAGTGCATGGGTTAGTCCAATTCATTACGTTCCTAAGAGAGGAGGAGAAAGTGTGACTGTGGATGAACATAATGAGTTAATACCAATTAGATAAGTTGTAGGGTAGCTAATATGCATTGATTATAGAAAATTAAATCTTGCCACTAAGAAAGATCATTTTCCAATACCCTTCCTAGATCAAATGCTGGATAGACTAGCTGGGCATAAATACATTTATTTTCTGGATGGATATACCAGTTTTCAAATAACTCTTGAGGAATAAGAGAAAATAACTTTTACCAGTCTTTATGGTACTTTTGCTTTCAGAAGAATGCCCTTTGGTTTATGGAATACCCCTGCTACATTTCAAAGATGTATGATGGCAATTTNATTATCACCAAATTCAAATCACTCCTGAGGAACAAGAGAAAATAACTTTTACCAGTCCTTATGGTACTATTGCTTTCAGAAGAATGCCCTTTGGTTTATGGAATACCCCTGCTACATTTCAAAGATGTATGATGGCAATTTTTTGTAATTTAATTAAGAAAGGGATTGAAGTCTTTATGGATGACTTTTCAGTGTTTGGAACTTCATTTGACTCTTGTCTGGAACATTTATCTAAAGTGCTTAAGTGCTATGAAGAAACAAATTTAGTCCTTAATTGGGAAAAATGCTAATTTATGGTAGCAGGAGAAATTTTATTAGGACAGAAAATATCAAAGAATGGTATGAAAGTAGATCCTGCTAAAATTCAAGTGATCGCTAATTTACCTTATCCAACAAATGAAAGGGGAATTAGGAGTTTTTTAGGATATGCTCAATTCTACAAACGATATATTAAAGACTTTTGAATGTTTACTAATCCTTTATGTCATTTACTGGAGAAAGATGTAACTTTTAATTTTGATGAAGAGTGCCTAAAATCTTTAGAGTTATTAAAATAAAAATTAATCACTGCACCAATTATAATTTCACCATATTGCGGAAAACCTTTTGAATTGATGTGTGATGTTAGTGATTATCCTATTTGAGCTATTTTAGGACAAAGATATGATAAAATTTTCAAAGTAATTTACTATGCTACTAAAACTCTTAATGAAACTAAAATTAATTATACAACAACAAAATAAAATTAATTAGCAATAGTTTATGCTTTTGATAAATTAGATCATATTTAATTGGAACTCATTGTGTAGTGCATACAGATCATTTTGCTATTAAGTACCTAATGGAAAAGAATGATGTTAAACCAAGACTTATAAAATGGATTCTTCATTTGCAAGAATTTGATTTTACAATAGTATATCGAAAGGGGACTAAAAAATAAATTGCTGATCATTTGTCCAGGTTTGAATTAGAAAAACTGCTCTGTTTTGAAAAAGAAATTAATGAACATTTTCTAGATGAAAAATGGTTCACTAATAATGAGTGGCGTGTTCTGTGGTATGCCAAAATTGTGAACTTTCTACTTAGCGATATTATATCTTATGAAATGACATACCAATAGAAAAGGAAATTTATTTCTGAAGCTAAGACTTATTTTTGGGATGACACATTTTTATATAAATAAAGAAAGGATCAAATTATTCAAAGATGTGTACCATTTGAAGAAACTTATGAAATTATCAAAAAATGTTATAATTCTGATTTTGGGGGACATTTTGGTGTTGATAAAACAACATACAAAATGTTACAATCTGAATTCTATTGGGCTAGGATTTTTAGAGATGTTAATGCTTATATCAAAACTTGTGATAGATGTCAACGTCTAGGCAATATTATTAAAAGAAATGAGATGCCCCTCAATTATATTTTAGAAGCTGAAATAATTGATGTTTGGGGATTAGATTTCATGGGACCATTTATACAACCTTTTGGAAATATATACATTCTGTTAGTAGTGAACTATGTATCCAAATGGATAGAAGCTGTTGCTTTACCTTGATGTGATACTTAAAGTGTTGAAATTTTTTTGAAAATGAACATATTTTGTGGATTTGGGATGCCGAGAGTTATCATTATTGATGGGGAAGTTATTTTAGAAATGCCATAATGGAGAAGTTATTAAAGAAATATCATATAAATCATAGGATTACTATTGCTTACCATCCTCCGACAAGTGGTTTGGCTGAATTATTCAATCGGGAAATTAAAAGAATTATGAAAAAATCTGTAAATCCAACAAAAATGGATTGGTCAGTCAAACTTGATTATGCTTTGTGGGCTTATAGGACTGCATAACAAACTCTCTATAGCAATGTCCCCATTTAGGCTAATATTTGGGATAGCTTGTCACTTACCAGTTGAACTTGAGCATAAAGCATATTGGAAAATTAACGAGTTCAATTATAATTTGAAAGATGCTGGTGAGAAAAAATTATTAAAATTAAATGAGCTTGAAGAGATAAAGAATAAATATTATGAAAGTGCTAAGATTTATAAAAAAAAAAGATGAAGAAGTGGCATGATCGAAGGATTCTTACTAAAAATTTTCACCCAGGGCAACAAGTTTTGCTATATAATGGAAGATTAAGATTATTTCCAAGAAAACTTAAGTTTAGATGGATGGTCCCATTTGTTGTAATGAAAGTTTATCCTTACGGAGCTATGTATATTAAAGTTCCTAAGACTGATAAAGTGTTTAAAGTTAACGTTCATAGACTGAAACCTTATTGTATAGGGGATCGGCATAAATTTAATGAAGGAATGATGTTGGGTAAATCTGAATAAACACTGGTTACATCGGGCTGACGACGTTAAACCAAGTGCTTTGTGGGAGGCAACTGATACGCCTAAAATATGTAGTGTTTTAGACACATTTTTATACCTATTTTTGAGATATTGTGCTTTAATGGAAGGTATTTATGTTTTTCTTTATAGTGCAAGTAAAAAGGTGAAACATGCTTAAAGGAGTGAAAAAGGATCAAATTTGGAGCAAATAGGTGAAAAATGTGNTTGTCCCCATATAGGCTAATATTTGGGACAGCTTGTCACTTACCAGTTGAACTTGAGCATAAAGCATATTGGGCAATTAAAGAGTTCAATTATCATTTAAAAGTTGCTGGTGAGAAAAGATTGTTACAATTAAATGAGCTTGAAGAGATAAGGAATATGCTGGTGAGAAAAAAATATTAAAATTAAATGAGCTTGAAGAGATAAAGAGTAAATCTTATGAAAGTGCTAAGATTTATAAAAAAAAGATGAAGAAGTGGCATGATCGAAGGATTCTTACTAAAAAATTTCACCCAGGGCAACAAGTTTTGCTATATAATGCAAGATTAAGATTATTTCCAAGAAAACTTAAGTTTAGATGGATGGTCCCACTTGTTGTAATGAAAGTTTATCCTTACGGAGCTATGTATATTAAAGATCCTAAGACTGATAAAGTGTTTAAAGTTAACGTTCATAGACTGAAACCTTATTTTATAGGGGATCGGCATAAATTTAATGAAGGAATGATGTTGGGTCAATTTGAATAAGCACTGGTTACGTTGAGCTGACGACGTTAAACCAAGCGCTTTGTGGGAGGCAACTGATACGCCTAAAATATGTAGTGTTTTAGACACATTTTTCCTATTTTTGAGATATTGTGCTTTAATGGAAGGTATTTTATATTTTTCTTTATAGTGCAAGTAAAAAGGTGAAACATTCTTAAAGGAGTGAAAAAGGATCAAATTTGGAGCAAATAGGTGAAAAATGTGCAAAAGTGTTTTAGCGCCTAAGCGCTAGATCCGACACTTAAGCGCTAGTTAAACAGAGGAGGTCATGCCTAAGCGCCAGAGACCCCACGCTTAAGAGCCAGTGGCAGCTATTGGATGAGTAAATTTAGTTTTTATGAATTTTGAAGAGGTTTTTTAGGCACCTATTAGTTTAGTAGGTGGTTACAACCACCATGAACAAAAATTATTGCGAAAGGATGCATCTCTTCGGGAAATACATTGAATCAAGACATATTTTGAAGAGATACAAAGGCACCTCTTGGAAAATTATAAAAGAAGGAAGAGAAGACCTTGAGAAGAGTCCTGAAAAGGTCTAAAAAGGTGTGGGGTCCTGAAAGTACTGGGAAAGTCTTGAAAGTTCTAAAATTGGGGAGTTAGTTGGAGAGTTTTTTAGGCACCACATAATTATTCTTTCTATTTTAGTTTTATATTGAGAGTGTTGTAAAAGAGAAGAGATTCAAAGGAACTTCAAGGGTTTTTTGGAGGACTTGAGATAAGTTTTTATATTTTATTTTAGACTGCTTTTGGTTTTAATTGAGACTTTTTGTTGGTTTGACAATAATTTCTACTTTTAAACTAAAGTGTGGTTTTATTTTATCCATGGATTTTGTGTAGTTTTCTTTATCTTTTTTCTTAAAATGATAAGTAATTAAATGTTGGATGGAATTTGTGGAGAGTATTGATCTTTAATGTTGGAAGAAGCTGTGATTATTTAAATCCATGTACTTCATTTACTTCTTGATTTGACCAATCCAAATGTTAAAATTTATTGTGAGAACATGTAAGTCGAGCTGGTATTGTCTCAGTCAACAATTGGAAAGAATTACATGAGGTTGTATGAATGAGAATGTAGTTCATATGATTAAGTGCAAATAAATAGGGAAATACTCATTGAAGGGTGTAGAGTTAGAGAACTTTAAAGTGATAGGTTAAAGCTCATAGCTTGGTTTATTGTTTTAGATTCTCATACGAGATGTTAGTCCCCAGGTGGAGGGAATTAAGGGAAATCTAGAGTGAGAGCTAGTTTCTTTCCTACCTAGCTAGTCTTTAGAACTATTCAAACTTTAAATTAGTCAACGTTCTTTATAGCATCTCTAGTAAGGGTAAAGAATATTATTGCTCCAATTTGACACAATACAATATGCATACCTCCACAATAGAATTCATATACTTATTACTGATTCAAGATAAGGAGAAAGATATTTTCATATTTAGTGCTTTTCTTCTATAAAAGCTCAAGTTATCTTTTTAAGTTTGTTCTCTTTTTGTCAAAATATTAAAATTGTCAAAAATATTTAAACTTTTTTTACTGTGAAAACGTCATTAGTTTAAATAATTGTCTTTTTAAAAATAGAAAGTTATCCAAAAAGTGCATATTGCATGTCTTCCCTGTGGGTTCGATATTCAGGTCTTAATCAAAAAGTCTTATATTACTTGATAACGTTACGTATACTTGTGTAGTATCTCAATATATATAAATTAAAAGTTAAATTCTTATTTTTCTTTAAGATCAAGTTTTTGGTTTTTTTGCAAAATAAGGAAATATAAGTGAAAAATATAATCAGAATTATTATTATACTGTTGCATATAAGCAATTTCGGGATCAAGTTTTTGGCACCATTTACGGGGAAGTGAAGTGAAAATTGTAAAGAATCTATTGATTCTAAAGAAAATTTCTATTTTTAGAAAGTCTTATTTAAATTTTAAGTTATTGTATTTTATTCTGTGTGTGTTTAGTTTTATTTTATTTTATGTTAGTGTATGTGTAGTTCAGGTTCTGAAGGACTAGTGCCCTACGATTCTGAATTAGAAATAACTGTTTGAAAAATCAGAAAAATAAAAAATTTAAAATCTTGAAAAAACCAAAAAAAATTACAGAAATGGCAAACTAAAATGATCAAAATGCTGAAATTCATCAAGTGTTTAGAACTTTAAGAGATTATGTCAACCCTACTATAGATGAACTTCATTGTAGTATTCAAAAATCTACTGTAGTGGCTAATTCATTTAAGCTTAAACCTATTATTATCTAAATGGTATCAAATAATCAATTTGGGGGATCACCAACTGAAGATCCAAATTTACATCTTCCCAATTTTTTAGAATTACCCGCTACATTTAAATACGATGGTGTATCAGATGTTTTCTAGAATTGCCATAAAACTTAGGTTATTTCCTTTCTCATTTTGGAATAAAGCTAAGATGTGGTTGAATTTGTTAGCACCTGGATCTATCAGAACTTGGAGTGATTTAGCACAAAAATTCCTTGCTAAATATTTTCTACCATAAAAAATTGCGAAGCTTAGAAATGATATTACATCTTTAAATCAGTTTGAAGGAGAATCTATTTATGAAGCATGGGAAAGATTTAAAGA
>JXCR01147344.1:313763-383792 GCA_002079205.1 Phalaenopsis hybrid cultivar
TTTAAAGAACTCTTAAGAAAGTGTCCACACCATGCTATACCAGATTGGTTAATAATTTAAACTTTTTTATAATGGATTAGTTGGATATCTTAGATCAATTATCAATGCCGCTATTGGTGGTTCATTGATGTCAAAACCATTTTATGGCGCTTATGCTTTAATTGAGGAAATGACTAGCAATAATTTTCAATGGCCTTCTGAGAGGGTGAATCCTAAGAAAGTCGCCAGGATTCATTAATGTGATGCATTTACAATGTTAGCAAATCAAGTTGCTGCAATTTCAAAAAAGTTAGAGCAATTTGGAATAAATTTTTCTCAACCAATTTTCATGATTGAAGAAAATTCATTAGGCCAAATGGTAGATTTTTGAGCATCATTAGAAACTTTGAATGCCATAAATAACAAGCAGAATAACTTATATTCAAATTATTATAACCCAGGTTAGAAAAACCATCCCAACTTTCACTTGAATAAAAATTTAGGTGGTAATAATCAGCAAAGGGGGAACAACCAAGCAAACCCATTGGGAAACTAGAACAATCAAGGGAATAATAATTATAGATCTACTTATCCTCCAGGACAGTAATACAAAATTTAAAGAGAAAAAGTTGTCTATAGAAGAAGTGGTGTTACTAATGGAAAATCAATTACAAAGTCAAGGAGCTATAATTAGAATATTGAGAATCAACTCGGGTAAATAGAAAATTCATTAAGTAATAGATCCCAAGGAACACTTCCTAGTAATGTTGAATCAAATCCAAAAGACCAGAATAAAGAGCAAGAAAAAGCCGTTCAACTTAGAAGCGGAAGAGAGTTGGAAGGTAGGGTTCAAAAAGAAAATGAAGTAGAGAGAAGTAATTGAAGAATCAAATAAGGACGCTCCAAAAGATTCTGAAAGACATATTTCTCCACTAAAAATTGATTTGGAAAAACCACCACCTCCATTCCTCAGAGACTTCATCAGTAGAAGTTGGATAAGCAATTTTTAAAATTTTTGAAAATATTTAAGAAGCTTACAATTAATATTCCATTTGCTGAAGCCTTAGAACAAATGTCAAGCTATATAAAGTTTTTGAAGGATATTAAGGAAAAGGAAGTTTGAAGATAATGAGACTTATGTACCTAGTGAGAAGTGCAATGCTATAAATTAGAAAAAGCTTCCAGAAAAGCTTAAAGATCCTAGTAGCTTTGCAATTCCATGTGCAATAGGAGACGGATTTTATGGGAAAGCTTTATGTGATTTAGGTGCAAGCATTAACCTTATGTCATTATCAATAATCAAAAGATTGGGGTTAGGAGAAATAACCCCTACTACTGTAACTCTGCAGTTAGCATATCGTTCGATAACATACCCTAAAAGAGTTATAGAAGATGTCTTAGTGAAAGTGGATAAATTTATCTTTCTTGTTGATTTCATTATTATAGATATAGAGGAAGATAAAGAGATACCTATCATTTTGGGGAGACCTTTCCTAGCCACATGAAGAGCAATAATAAATGTGCAGAAAAAGGAAATAACAATGTACATCAATGATCAAACTGTTACTTTCAATATTTCAAGATTAATGAAATTTACTACAAAAGGTAAAGTTGATGAATGTTATAGGATGGATGTTATAAGACATCTAAGTGAATGGCATTTCAAAAGAATTTATGAAGAAAAATCTGAAGAAAAAGATTTGAAACACGAGTAAGAAGATGAATTAGATTGATGTGAAGGAATTTTTAAGGAAGATTCAAACTATGTTCGAGAAAGTTTTGAAATTTTGGTCAATATAGACAATGATAAATCATTTTGTCCATCAATTAAAAAACCTCCAGAACTTGAGTTGAAGTTACTTCCTAAATATTTAAAATATGCCTTTTTAAGAGATTCCTCTACTTTACCAGTTGTAATTCCCTCAAAATTAACGATGGAAGAAGAAGAAAGTTTGATGAAAATTTGACAAAAAATTAAGAAAGCCTTTGGATGGAAAATTGCTGATATTAATAGAATCAAACCTTCAATTTTCATGCATAGAATTCATATGGAAGAGAACTGCAAACCCAGGGCTGATCCTCAAAGGAAACTAAATCCTGTTATGAAAGAAGTTGTTAAGAAAGAAATTTTAAAGTGGTTAGATGCTAGAATTATCTTCCCTATTTTATATAGTGCATGAGTTAGTCCAATTCACTACATTCCTAAGAAAGGAGGAGTAACTGTAACTATGATTGAACATAATGAATTAATACCTAGTAGACAAGTTACAGAGTGGTGAATATGCATTGATTCTAAAAAATTAAATCTTGCCAATAGGAAAGATCATATTCCAAATCAAATGCTGGATAGACTAGCTGGGCATAAATACTTTTATTTTTTGGATGGATATACTGGTTATCACCAAATTAAAATATCTCCTGAGGATCAAGAGAAAATAACTTTTACTAGTCCTTATTGTACTTTTGCATTTAGAAGGATGCCTTTTGGTTTATGTAATGCCCTTGCTACATTTCAAAGATGTATGATGGCAAATTTTTGTGATTTAATTGAAAAAGGGATTGAAGTATTCATGGATAATTTTTCAGTGTTTGGAACTTCATTTGACTCATGTTTAGAACATTTATCTAAAGTTCTTAAGTGCCGTGAAGAAACAAATTTAGTCCTTAATTGGGAAAAATGCTAATTTATGATAGCAGAAGAAATTGTATTAGTTCATCAAATATCAGAAAATGGTATGGAAGTAGATCCTCCTAAATATCAAGTGATTCCTAATTTACCTTGTCAAACAAATGTAAAATAAATTAGGAGTTTTGCAGGACATGCTGGATTCTACAGGCAATATATTAAAGAATTTTCAAAGATTACAAAGCTTTTATGCCATTTACTGGAGAAAGATGCAATTTTTTATTTTGATGAGAAATGCCTAAAAGCTTTTAATTTATTAAAAAAATTAATCACTGCACCAATTATAGTTTCACCAAACTGGGGAAAACCTTTTGAATTGATGTGTGATGCTAGTGATTATACTATAGGAGCTAATTTAGGAAAAAGATATGATAAAATTTTCAAAGTAATTTACTATGCTAGTAAAACTATTAATGAAACTCAAATCAATTATACAACAACTGAAAAAGAGTTATTAGAGATAGTATATGCTTTTCATAAATTTAGATCATATTTAATTGTGTAGTGCATATAGATCATTCTGATATTAAGTACTTAATGAAAAAGAAGGATGCTAAACCTAGACTTATAAGATGGATTCTTCTTTTGTAAAAACTTGATTTTGAAATAGTAGAACGAAAGTGGACTGAAAATCAAATTTTTGATCATTTCTCCAGGATTGAGTTAGAAAAACCACTTTATTTTTAAAAAGAAATTAATGAACATTGTCCAGATGAAAAATTGCTCATTATTAATGAGTAGCGTGTTCCCTGGTATGCCGACATTGTAAACTTTATTGTTAGCGATATTATACCCTATGGAATGACATACCAACAGAAGAGGAAATTTATTTCTGAAGCTATGACTTATTTTGTGGGATGACCCATTTTTATATAAACAAGGAAAGGATCTAATTATTTGAACATGTGTATCATTAGAAGAAACTTATTAAATTATCCAAAAATGTCATAATTCTGATTTTGGGGGACATTTTGGTGCTGATAAAAGAGCATACAAAATTTTACAATCTGGATTCCATTGGCCTACAATTTTTAGAGATGTTAATGCTTATATCAAAACTTGTGATAGATGTCAACGAGTTGCAAAATTTTTAGAACAAATAAGATGCCCCTCAAATATATTCTAGAAGTTGAAATATTTGATGTTTGAGGATTAGATTTCATGGGACAATTTATACCATCTTTCAAAAATTTAAATATACTGTTAGCAGTAGACTATGTATCCAAAAGGATAGAAGCTGTTGCTTTACCTTGATGTGATGCTCAAAGTGTTGCAAAATTTTTGAAAATCAACATATTTTGTAGATTTGGAATGCCGCGAGTTATTATTACTAATGGGGAAGTCATTTTAGAAATGCCATAATGGAGAATTTATTAATGAAATATCATATAAATCATACAATTGCTACATCTTATCATCCTCAGTTAAGTGGTTTGGCTGAATTATCCAATCGAGAAATTAAAATAATTATGGAAAAATATGTGAATCTAACAAAAATGAATTGATCAGTCAAACTTGACTAAGCTTTGCGGGCTCATAAGATTGCATACAGAACTCCTATAGGCATACCCCCATACAGGCTAATATTTGAGAAAGTTTGTCACTTACCAATTGAACTTGAGCATAAAGCATATTGGGCGATTAAAGAGTTCAATTATAATGCTGGTGAGAAAAGGATGTTACAATTAAATGAGCTTGAAGAGATAAGGAATGAATCTTATGAGAGTGCTAGGATTTATAAAGAAAAATCAACTGAGCTTGAAGAGATAAGGAATGAATCTTATGAGAGTGTCAAGGTTTATAAAGAAAAGATGAAGATGTGGTATGATCGAAGGATTCTTACTAAAAATTTCAGCTAGGGCAACAAGTTTTGCAATATAATGCAAGGTTAAGATTATTTCTAGGAAAACTTAAGTCCAAGTGGATGGGCCCATTTGTTGTGATAAAANGTATAGTTGCTCATATTTGACACAACACAATTTGCATACTTCCACAACAGAATTCCTATACCTATTACTGATTCATGATAAGGAGAAAGTTATTTTTCAAATTTAGTACTTTTCTTTTACATAAACTCAAGTTATCTTTTTAAATTGTTATTATTCTGTCAATATATCAAAAATATCAAAAAGATTTAAATTTTAAATACTACGAAAATATTTGTAGTTTAAGTAATTGTATTTTTAGAATAGAAAGTTGTTGTTCAAAAGAGCATATTATGTATTCTCGTTGCGGGTTCGATATTCAGGTCTTAATCAAAAAGTCCTATATTACTTGATAATGATATGTATGCTTGCGTAGTATCCCAATATTTATAAATTGAAAATTTAAATTTTTATTTTCTTCAGGATCAAGTTTTTGGCACTATTGTAAAATGAGGAAATATAAGTGAAAACTATAATTAAAGTCATTATTATACTATTGTATATAAGCAGTTTCGGGACCAAGTTTTTGACGCCATTGTCGGGGATAAATTAATTAATTTAAAAGCAAATTTCTATTTTTAGAAACTCTTACTTAAACTCTAACAATTATTATATTTTATTTTGTGTGTTTTATTTTATTTTTATTTTTCTTAAGTGAATGCATAGTTCAGGTTCTGAAGGACTAGTGCCCTATGATTCTGAATTATAAAGAACTGTTAAGAAAATCAGCAAAAACCAAAAAAATAAAAAATCTTGAAAAATCTAAAAAAGTTACAGAAATGACAAACCAAAACAATCAAAATGCTGAAATTTATCAAGATTTTAGACCTTTATGAGATTATGCCAACCCTACGGTAGATGAACTTCATTATAATATTCAAAAATCTATTATAGTTGCTAATTCATTTGAGCTTAAACTTGCTATGTAAAGTTTATGAAGGATATTCTCAACACAAAAATGAAGTTTGAAGATAATGAGATTGTTGCACTTAGTGAGGAGTGCAGTGCTATAATTCAGAAGAATCTTCTTGAAAAGCTTAAAGATCCTGGTAGTTTTACAATTCCATGTGCAATAGGAGACAGATTTTAATGGGAAAGTTTTATGTGATTTAGGTGCAAGTATTAACCTTATGTCATTATCAATAATCAAAAGATTGAGATTAGGAGAAACAACCCCTACTACCGTAACTCTGGAGTTAGCAGATCGTTCAATAACATACCTTAAAGGAGTTATAGAATATGTCCTAGTGAAAGTGGATCAATTTATCTTTTCTGTTGATTTCATTGTGCTAGANCCGCTTATGCTTTAATTGAGGAAATGACTACCAATAATTTTCAATGGCCTTCTGAGAGGGTGAATCCTAAGAAAGTCGCCAGGATTCATTAATTTGATGCATTTACGATGTTAGCAAATCAAGTTGCTGCAATTTCAAAAAAGTTAGACCAATTTGGAATAAATTTTTCTCAACCAATTTTAATGATTGAAGAGAATTCATTAGGCCAAATGGTAGATTTTTAAGCATCATTAGAAACTTTGAATGCCATAAATAACAAGCAAAATAACTTATATTCAAATTATTATAACCCAGGTTAGAAAAACCATCCCAACTTTCACTTGAATAACAATTTAGGTGGTAATAATCAGCAATGGGGGAACAACAAAGCAAACCCATTAGGAAACTAGAACAATCAAGGGAATAATAATTATAGATCTACTTATCCTCCAGGTTTCAACAGAGAAATTGGAACAACCAAGGGAATAATAATTATAGATCTACTTATCCTCCAGGTTTCAATAGTAATACACAAATTTAAAGAGAAAAAGTTGTCTATAGAAGAAGTGGTGTTACAAATGGAAAATCATTTACAAAGTCAAGGAGATACAATTAGAATATTGAGAATCAACTCGGGTAAATAGAAAATTCATTAAGTAATAGATCCCAAGGAACACTTCCTAGTAATGTTGAATCAAATCCAAAAGACCAGAATAAAGAGCAAGAAAAAACCGTTCAACTTAGAAGTGGAAGAGAGTTGGAAGGTAGGGTTCAAAAAGAAATTTGAAGTAGAGAGAAGTAATTGAAGAATCAAATAAGGACGCTCCAAAAGATTTTGAAAGACATATTTCTCCACTAAAAATTGATTTGGAAAAATCACCACCTCCATTCCTCAGAGACTTCATCAGTAGAAGTTGGATAAGCAATTTTTAAAATTTTTGGAAATATTTAAGAAGCTTACAATTAATATTTGTCAACAAAAGTTGGATAAGCAATTTTCAAAATTTCTGGAAATATTTAAGAAGCTTATAATTAATATTCCTATTAGCTGACGCCTTAGAACAAATGTCAAGCTATGTAAAGTTTATGAAGGATATTCCCAAAAGGAAAAGGAAGTTTGAAGATAATGAGACTATTGTACCTAGTGAGAAGTGCAATGCTATAAATTAGAAAAAGCATCCAGAAGAGCTTAAAGATCCTGGTAGCTTTACAATTCCATGTGCAATAGGAGACGGATTTTATGGGAAAGCTTTATGTGATTTAGGTGCAAGCATTAACCTTATGTCATTATCAATAATCAAAAGATTGGGGTTAGGAGAAATAACCCCTACTACTATAACTCTGCAGTTAGCAGATCGTTCGATAACATACCCTAAAAGAGTTATAGAAGATGTCTTAGTGAAAGTGGATAAATTTATCTTTCTTGTTGATTTCATTATTCTAGATATAGAGGAAGATAAAGAGATACCTATCATTTTTGGGAGACCTTTCCTAGCCACATGAAGAGCAATAATAAATGTGCAGAAAGATGAATTAACAATGCGCATCAATGATCAAACTATTACTTTCAATATTTCAAGATCAATGAAATTTACTACAAAAGGTAAAGTTGACGAATGTTATAGGATGGATGTTATAAGACATCTAAGTGAATGACATTTCAAAAGAAGTTATGAAGAAAAATCTGAAGAAAAAGATTTGAAACACGAGCAAGAAGATGAATTAGATTGATGTGAAGGAATTTTTAAAGAATATTCAAATTATGTTCGAGAAAGTTTTGAAATTTTGGTCAATATAGACAATGATAAATCATTTTGTCCATCAATTGAAAAACCTCCAGAACTTGAGTTGAAGTTACTTCCTGAATATTTAAAATATGCCTTTTTAAGAGATTCCTCTACTTTACCAGTTATAATTCCCTCAAAATTAACGATGGAAGAAGAAGAAAGTTTTATGAAAATTTGAAAAAATTTAAGAAAGCCTTTGGATGGAAAATTGCTGATATTATTAGAATCAAACCTTCAATTTTCATGCATAGAATTCATATGGAAGAGAACTGCAAAACCATGGCTGATCCTCAAAGGAAACTGAATCCTGTTATGAAAGAAGTTGTTAAGAAAGAAATTTTGAAGTGGTTAGATGCTGGAATTATCTTCCCTATTTTATATAGTGCATGGGTTAGTCCAATTCACTACGTTCCTAAGAAAGGAGGAGTAACTATGACTATGATTGAACATAATGAATTAATACCTAGTAGACAAGTTACAGAGTGGTGAATATGCATTGATTATAAAAAATTAAACCTTGCCACTAGGAAAGATCATTTTCCATTACCCTTTCTAAATCAAATGCTGGATAGACTAGCTAGGCATAAATACTTTTATTTTTTGGATGGATATACTGGTTATCACCAAATTCAAATATCTCCTTTGGGATCAAGAGAAAATAACTTTTACTAGTCCTTATTGTACTTTTGCATTTAGAAGGATGTCTTTTGGTTTATGTGATGCCCTTGCTACATTTCAAAGATGTATGATGGCAATTTTTTGTGATTTAATTGAAAAAGGGATTGAAGTATTTATGGATGAATTTTCAGTGATTTGGAAATCATTTGACTCATGTTTAGATCATTTATCTAAAGTTCTTAAGCGCTGTGAAGAAACAAATTTAGAATTTAATTGAAAAAGGGATTGAAGTATTCATGGATGACTTTTCAGTGTTTGGAACTTCATTTCTTTATCTAAAGTTCTTAAGTGCTATGAAGAAACAAATTTAGTCCTTAATTAGGAAAAATGCTAATTTATAATAGCAGAAGAAATTGTATTAGGTCATCAAATATCAGAAAATGGTATGGAAGTAGATCCTCCTAAATATCAAGTGATTCCTAATTTACCTTATCGAACAAATGTAAAATATATTTGGAGTTTTGCAGAACATGCTGGATTCTACAGGCAATATATTAAAGAATTTTCAAAGATTACAAAGCTTTTATGCCATTTACTGGANTGATGGAAGAAGAACAAAGATTGATAAAAATATTGAAAAATTTTAAGAAAGCCTTTGGATGGACAATTGCTGATGTTAAAGAAATCAGTCCTTCAATTTGTATGCATAGAATTCATATGGAGGAGAACTACAAACCCATGGCTGATCCCAAAGAAGATTGAATCCTGTTATGAAAGAAGTTGTAAAGAAAGAAATTTTAAAGTGGTTAGATGACAGAATTATCTACCCTATTTTAGATAGTGCGTGGGCTAGTCCTTCATTGTGTTCCTAAGAAAGGAGGAGTAACTGTGGATGTGAACGAACATAATGAGTTAATACCAACTTGATAAGTTGCAGGGTAGCAAATATGCATTGATAATAGAAAATTAAATCTTGCCACTAGGAAAGATCAATTTCCACTACCCTTTCTAGATCAAATGTTGGATAGACTAGCTAGGCATAAATACTTTTGTTTTCTGGATGGATATACCGATTGTCACCAAATTCAAATAACTTCTGAGGATCAAGAGAAAACAACCTTTACCAGTCCTTATGATACTTTTGATTTTAGAAGAGTGCCCTTTGGTTTATGTAATGCCCATGCTACATTTCAAAGATGTATGATGGCAATTTTTGGAGATTTAATTGAAAAAAGGGATTAAAGTCTTTATGTGTGATTTTCAGTATTTGGAACTTCATTTGACTCATGTCTGGAACATTTATCTAAAGTTCTTAAGTTCTGTGAAGAAAAAAATTTAGTCCTTAATTGGGAAAAATGCCAATATATGGTAGCAGAATGAATTGTATTAGGACATAAAATATCAAAGAATGGTATGAAAGTAGATCCTGCTAAAATTCAAGTGATCGCTAATTTACCATATCCAACGAATTTAAGGGGAATTAGGAGTTTTTTAGGACATGCTGGATTCTACAGACGATATATTAAAGACTTTTCTAAGATTAATAAGACTTTATGCCATTTACTAGAGAAAGATACAATGTTTAATTTTGATGAAGAATGCCTAAAAGCGTTTGAGTTATTAAAAGAAAAATTAGTCACTACACCAATTATAATTTCATCAGATTGGGGAAAACCTTTTGAATTAATATGTGATGCTAGTGATTATGCTATTAGAGTTGTTTTAGGACAAAGATATGATAAAATTTTTAATATAATTTACTATGCTAGTAAAACTCTTCATAAAACTCAAATTAATTATAAAAGAACTAAAAAAGAGTTATTAGCAATAGTTTATGCTTTCGATAAATTTAGATCATATTTAATTAGAACTCATTGTGAAGTGCATACAGATCATTCTGTTATTAAGTAATTAATGAAAAGGAAGGATGTTAAACCATTACTTATAAGATGGATTCTTCTTTTGCAATAATTTGATTTTACAATAGTAGATTGAAAGGGGAGTGAAAATCAAATTGCTGATCATTTGTCCAAGCTTGAATTAGAAAAATCACTCTGTTTTGAAAAAGAAAATAATGAATATTTTCCAGATGAAAAATTGTTTACTATTAATGAGTGG
Source organism: Phalaenopsis hybrid cultivar (assembly GCA_002079205.1). Taxonomy (NCBI): domain Eukaryota; kingdom Viridiplantae; phylum Streptophyta; class Magnoliopsida; order Asparagales; family Orchidaceae; genus Phalaenopsis; species Phalaenopsis hybrid cultivar. Next base: position 324,151 of record JXCR01147344.1, read on the forward strand.
CGTTTTTTGTGGTGTGCTGATACTGTGAAATTTCTTGTTAGTAATATTATAACCTATGGAATGACATACCCACAGTAGAGGAAATTTATTTTTGAAGCTAAGACTTATTTTTTGGATGACCCATTTTTATGTAAACAAGGAAAGGATCTGATTATTTGAAAATGTGTACCATTAGAAGAAACCTATGAAATTATCCAAAAATATTATAATTCTGATTTTGGGGGACATTTTGGTGTCGATAAAACAACATAAAAAATCTCACAATCTGTTGGCCTACTATTTTTAGAGATATTAATGCTTATATTAAAACTTGTGATAGATGTCAACGAGTAGGCATAATTTCTAGAAGAAATGAGATGCTCCTCAATTATATGCTAGAAGTTGAAATATTTGATGTTTGTGGATTAGATTTCATGGTACCATTTATACCATCTTTCAGGAATTTATATATACTGTTAGTAGTGAAATATGTATCCAGATGGATAGAAGTTGTTGCTTTATCTCAATGTGATGCTCAAAGTGTTGCAAAATTTTTTAAAACGAACATTTTTTTTAGATTTAGGATGCCGAGAGTTATCATTACTAATGGGGGAAGTCATTTCAGAAATGTCATAATGGAGAAGTTATTAAAGAAATATCTTATAAATCATAGGATTGCTACTGCTTATTATCCTCAGACAAATGGTTTGACTGAATTATCCAATCGGGAAATTAGAAGGATTATGGAAAAATCTTTGAATCCAACAAAAATGGATTGGTCAGTCAAACTTCACTATGCTTTGTGGGCTTATAGGACTGCATATAGAACTCCTATAAAATATCCCCATATAGGCTAATATTTGGGAAAGCTTGTTACTTGCCAGTTGAACTTGAGCATAAAGCATAATGGGCAATTAAAGAGTTCAATTATAATTTGAAAGATGCTGGTGAGAAAAAATTATTACAATTAAATGAGCTTGAAGAGATAAGGAATGAATCTTATGAAAGTGCTAAGATTTATAAAGAAAAGATAAAGAAGTGACACGATCAAAGAATTCTTACTAAATTTTTCAGTCAGGGCAACAAGTTTTGCTATATAATGCAAGGTTAAGATAATTTTCAGGTAAATTTAAGTCCAGGTGGATGGACCCATTTGTTGTGATGAAAGTTTATCCTTACGGAGCTGTGGATATTAAAGATCCTAAGACTGATAAAGTGTTTAAAGTGAATGTTCTTAGATTGAAACCTTATTTTATAGGGGATCAACATAAATTTGATGAAGGAATGATGTTGGGTCAATCAAAATAAGCACTGGTTATGTCGGGCTGACGACGTTAAACAAAGCGCTTTGTGGGAGGCAACCCATAGTTATCAGTGTGTTTTGCTTTAATTATCATTTATGTGTGGTTAAGAAAAATTGGGGTAGTATTTTTGAGCTATTATCTGTTAGTATTGATTTTAAGACTTTATTTAGTAGCCTAGACATGTTAAAATGAGAATTTGGACTTTAAGTTGATCGGTGCAAAAATGTGCACCGGCACTTAAGCGCCAAGATTCGGCGCTTAAGCGCGACAGTTAAAAACACTTATGGTAAATTAAGATTCTAGAAGGTTTAACTGCCAATTAGTTTGTAAAAACATGCTAAGGCAGTTCCAAGACGTGCCTAGAAGTTATTTGAAGGATTTAGGCATATAAATAGAGGGGTTTAGTGAAGGAATTTCCCCCCAGATCATTTTTAGCCCTAAAATTCTAAGAGAAAGAGAGATTTAAAGAAAATGTCTTCATGGGAGATGGATTTGAAGAAAAAGGAAGAGACCATGAGGAAGATATTCATTAGTCAAGGTGCATAAGAGATGTATAACGGTTTCTTAACCGTTAGTATCGAAGGAATATCAGAAAAGATCAACAAAATTGAGACTACCATAGCTTTACTTGAGACCAAGGTAATTGAGATTCATGCACATCTTGGGCATATTGGATGGCAATTGAAAATATAATTTAGCCATACTAGTTTTATAGAGGAAGCGGATAAGGAGATATTTCTTAAGCAGAGATGGATTGAAAAAGATAGTATCAGAGCACGTCACCACCGTTTGTTTTATCAACTTTATATTTTGATTGCCCCCAGAGAGACTAATGAAAGACCATAGTTTGTCCCATCAAATGAAGAGTGGAATAAAGTTCTATGTTTGAGTTTGTTTGTTTGGAGTTGTTGTGTTTATATGTTAGTGTTTGTTTTTAGTTTTTATGACTTTTTATGAGTTTAATCGTGTATGTTTGTTAGGTGTTTGTATTTAGAAAATTTTCTCATCTGATACTATGTGGAGTGAGAATTAAGTGTTATATGTACTTGTTATTGTTTGTGAATTAATATATGTGTTTGTTTGTGTGAAAATTTGTGTTATTTTTAGCCTCAAATTGAATTGAGTTATAAAGGGAATCTAGAGAGAGAGGAGAGTTGTATGAGATGAAAATAGTCATTTAAGTGTTATAAGACTATTTAGGGGTGGTGTACTTAAAGAAATAGTGTATTTTACTTAAATTTAAAAACAACAAAAATCATGCACTAGCGCCTAAGCACCACATATCACAATTAAGCGCAAGCTAACCCAAGAGGCAGGCACCTAAGCGCCACTTATCTGTGCTTAAGCGCCGGTTCACGAAAATTGGTTCGCAAACGGTTAAAAGTGAAAATTTGAGGTGAAAATCGCCATTTTTATCCTCCCGCCACCTTCAACCTCTTGAAATTGCGATTTTGGAGAGCTAGGGCACACCAATAAGTGGAGATTTCTTGGTGGAATCAAGAAAAATTTGCTAGATTCGGATTTCTTAAGGTAAGAGCTTTACTTCTACGTAAAAATTTTGGATTTTCACAATGTATTTTGAGTACATTTGAAAGAATTCGAAAATTCACTATTCATGGTGAAAAATGAGGAAAAATCTATGGAAATTGCATAGGAAGTGTAGTTTATGCTTTTCGAAGTTTAGTTTAGTAGTTTAGACTTGATTTTTGAAGTTATTTTTTGAATTTTATAAATTTGTAGAATGTCACCAAGAATGAAGAGGAGTAAAGCAAGAGCCCTTTTGATTCGAGCAAATTTGTTAGTTCGAAGGCTCAAGAAAGGTACAGTGATGCGTTGCAATCCTGAAAGCTTATCAGGAGCATTGTTTTAAGAATCCAGATGGATCTGTGGAAGATCTGATCGTTCGCCGACAGTGGGAACGATTCTGTTGTTTTTCTGCTGTTGCAGTGATGCGTTGAGCAAGGAATAGTTTAGAGTTTCTAAGAGTGTGAGTTCCTTTTCTAGTTTTCTAGGAATAGTCATCAGGAAAACTCTATGGCTAGACCCTAAACTACTAAAGAGGGAAAGCTAAACCTCAACCAAAAGTGAGTTCAACAAGTAGGAAATCAACCCCCTCCAAGAGTAGAACTATTCATATGAGGTGGTACTGACACATAACAGCATGAGGTTGAACAACAGTGCTAAGGGGGCCAAAGACTGCAGTATCAAGATACTGCGGGATTTGCGCAGGTGGAGAGGCAACTGTTAGGGCGCACTGAGACGTCGCGCCAGCCAAATAATCCTTTCTTCCTTTAGATCTTTGAAACAGAGAAGCTAGAAATATTCAAATTGTTGGCTTTGAAGGCTTACAGGGGGCCGTTAGATCCCATTGTCCGTATCGCTAAATTTGAGTCAGACATTTGCTTACTCAAGATCTCAAATGCATTCAAGTGTAGTATGTTTTTTACCACTTTAAGGTTGTTTACCCTGAAGTGGTTCCATGCACTTTCAGCTGAGAGCATAAAAACCTTTGTTGATTTCAGGAGATTGTTCTTGACACAATTTATTAGTGTCCGGAAGCCCATCAAGAGCGTGCAGTCCTTGTGGCTGCTCAAGCAAGGTTAGCACGAGTGTCAACACACTTTCATTGCACTTTTCCAGAGAGATGTTGGAGGTGAAAAACCTCAAAGTCCGCACGTCAAGGATAGACCAACAAAAAACCAGACTAAAGGTGGTAGAGAGATTGAAAACTAAAAAATTAGAAGAACTAAAAAGGTCAGAATAAATAAGACCCTTTGGGTTAAAAGTCGGGCCAAAGCCAAGAATAGATCCAGAAAAGAAGAGATTAAAGGAGGAGAAAAAGAATTCTGGAGAAGAAAGTGATGCACAGGCCCTAAATCAAAGAAAGACACCGGTTGAAGATCGAAGCGGGGATGCTAGTTTTACCCAATAAAAAGAAAAAAAGAAACGAGAAACCCAAGATACTCAGCGGCAGAGCTATCTAGAAAATCTCTGCAAGTTAGTTCTTTATTGCCCCACTGTTTGCTATTTGTTTCTTCCTTAACTTTTAAAAATTTGAATTAAATAGGAAATACTATTATTTATATATATTCATATACAGACAGTAGACAGCAGTCCATCACGACACTTTTCTAAACAAAATTTTCAGCTTCCGAAAATCACGTGCTTCAAAATACGCGGCCAAGAACTCGAGGCGTGGGCGCTCCCCCTCCCTGTAAAAATATTCTCTCGTTCGGCCATATAATTCATCACTCGTTGTCAATTAGGCTGTGAAATCCATTCGCCCGACATAGAATTCGCGGACCATTTGCGCGCCTTCACGTACGAGATGAGTTGTATTCTCCCGCTTTAGTCGCTGTCGCCGGTGGAGCTTGATGTTCTTCCTTCCATATGCGAGGTTCCTTAAATCCGAGGCTTTCACGTGCTCTGTGCTCTGGATCTCGTCGAAAGTTGTTACCCTTTTTACTTAGGATGACTCGTCTCACAGGTTGTTACTTGGCCCGGTAAGTAACCTAAGTGCCGACTCTTCTCNATTTGGAAGTTTGGTTTAGTAATTTAGACTTAATTTTTGAAGTTATTTTTAGAATTTATAAAATTTGTAGAATGGCGCCAAGAATAAAGAGGAGCAAAGGAAAGAGGCCTTTCAATTCGAGTAAATTTGTTAGTTTGAAGGCTCGGGATCAGTACAGTGATGCATTGAAATCACAAAATTTGATTCAGAAGTAGTGTTTTATGAATCCAGAAGGAGACGTAGAGGATTTGATCGTTCACCGACAGTGGGAACGATTCTTTTGTTTCTTTATTGTGGCAGTTGTTTCTGTTGTTAGGGAGTTCTATGCAAACCTCACTGAGGCTGAAGACAATAGAGTCTTGGTTTGAGGAAAGTTTGTAATTTTTTCACCGGAGGTAATCAACTTATTTTATCATCTGCCACCTGATACATTATGTTTTTATGCAAATTATAGTCCGAATGCAGAGGAGTTAGATGAGATTATTTCTTACTTAACTATTGGAAGAGGAATTTAGAAGATCGCTAATGAGAGGAGAATCAACTTCCCAACTTCAAAGTTATGTGCACCAGCAAAGGCCTGGCACTATTTTATTTTTGCTCATCTGCTACCAACAAATTATCTCAGTGAAGTGACTAGAGAGAGTGACGTTAAATTATTGTATCCATGAAGGAAAGCTCATTAACATAAGAGCTTTGATTTATCAGACTATCATCAATTCTGCCACTACCGTTACTGCTGTAGGTCTGGGATTTACTTCATTAATTTTTTCCTTGTTTGAGCAGGCTGGAGTTAAATATGATAGCTGGGAGGAAGTGTTGTTACCTCTAAAGCCCATCACTAAGGTGAATGTGAAGACTTATTCTGAGAATTCTATTTTTGTCTAGAGATGAGGATTTTCTAAGAGTTATGGAATGGAGAAGTGTGCTGCTTCTACCTCTACTTCTTCTACATATAGACCATCTGCCTCACATGCTTCTACATCTAGAGGTGAGTCTACTGAAACCCAAGATCAATTATTACAGAGGATGATGGATCATATTAATTTTACCGATGATAAAGTTCAGAATTTAGAGCGTTTTGCAGAGCATGCTGATAGGTATAGTAAGAGAAAGAGTGATTAAGAAGAGAAATTCCACTCATCTTTGGAGAACCTAATTAGGGGTGACCCAAGAGTGCAATTTCCTCCATATCCTCGATATCCTGATTATGAGTTTGCAGAAAAGTGGTATAACGGTGATTTAATAGACGAGGAGTAGAATTGAGAGATTTTTATGTTTGTAATATGTGTTAGGCTATGTGCTTTGGACATGAGATTTGTGATGTGTTGTTCATTTTATGTTGTGGACTATGTGGTGTGATACTGCTACATTTGCATCTTTGTGATGATATGTACTATGTATCGTGTTTTGGACATTTGTATTTTATTGTTATTGTGATGTTTGTGCTTGTTAGTAGTTTGTTTTAAAATTCTAAGGTAGTAACTATTGTGAGTTTTGTGATTTAATTAGTTTAGAACTTCACTTAATTCTATGTCTTTTGAAAAGATGAAAATCTTGCTAACTTAAGTCTTAAATATTAAATTTGAAGCTGCTACCCTGCATTTTTCCTTTATCATGTTTGTGAGTTTGTTTGTTTTTTTTTTTTGAGATTGTGAAGTCAAGTTAGTGTGTTAGTTTACTTTTATGTTTATACCCACTGTTTAGAAGTATATTGAATCTCTACATATTGAATTGAAATGAAAATATTAGAAAATTTGATCAAAATTAATTTTACTCTTATTTCTAGTTTTATACTTGTATCATTAGAGTATAAAAATTTTTATTAGCAGTTAATTTTAAATTTTATTCCTGCTTATATATATTTGTTGCTAAACTGTTTAATCTATTAAAANTTATGCACTAACGCTTAAACGTCAGATCCGACGCTTAAGCGCGGTAGTTTAAACACATATGTGAAATTAATATTCTAGAAGTTTTAACCTCAAAATAGTTTGTAAAACATGCCAAGGCAGTTTATAGACAAGTCTAGGAGTTATTGGAAGGATTTAGGTCTATAAATAGAAGGGTTTGTAAAGGAATTTCACCCCAAATCATTTCTAGCCCTAAAAGTCTAAGAGAAAGTGAGATTTAGAGAAAATGTCTTCATGGGAGATGGATTTGAAGAAGTAGGAAGAAACCATGAGGAAGAGGTTCATTAGTCAAAGCGCACAAGAGATGTATAATTGTTTCTTACCCGTTAGTATTGAAGGGATATCAGAGAAGATCAACAAAATTGAGAATACTAAGGCTTTATTGGAGACCAAGGTACTTGAGTTGCATGCACATCTAGAGCATATTGGATTCCAATTAAAAATTTAATTTAGCCATACTAGTTATATAGAGGAAGCGGATAAGGCGATGTTTATAAAACAGAAGTGGATTGAAGAAGATAGTATTAGAGCTCGTCACCATCGTCCATTTTATCAACTCTAAATTCCTGGAGAGACTAATGAAAGAAAGGAATTTGTTCCTTCGAATGAAGGATGAAATTAAGTTTAGAGTTAGAATTTGTGTGTTAGAAGTTGTTGTTTTCAAGTGGTTTAGTGTTTAAGTCTTATTTTTAGTATTTATGACTTCTTATATGTGTTTAATTGTGAAATTATTGTTGTGTATTTGTATTTAGGAAAATTTTCTCATCCAAGGTTATTTAGAGTGAGAATTAAGTGTTTAAAGGTATTTGTATTTGTTTATGAATTAATATAAGTTTGTTTGTGTCAAAATTTGTGTAATTTTTAGCTTAAAATTGAAATAGTTATTATGGAGAATTTTGAGAGAGAGGGGAGTTATAGGAAGTTGAAAAAAGTCATTTAAGTGCTATGATACCATTTTGGGGTGGTTTACTTAAGCAAATACTGCATTTTACTTTAATTTAAAAATTTTGAAAACCGTGCACTGGAGCCTAAGCGCCATATCTCGTGCTTAAGCGCGAGCCAACCTGAGAGGTAGGTGCCTAAGTGCATTTACCCATGCTTAAGCGCCGGTTCACAAAAACCAGTTTGCAAACGGTTAAAAGTGAAATTTCAGCCCAACAATCACCATTTTTAACACCACCGTCACATTCAACCTCTCAAGTTTGCAAATTTTTAGGGCTAAGGCACATCTAAAGTTAAGATTTCTTGGTGGAATCAAGTGAAATTTGCTAGATCCAAGTTCCTTGAGGTAAGANTGAGCTTGCAGAAAAGTGGTATAACGGTGATTTAATAGATGAGGAGTAGAATTGAGAGATTTTTATGTTTGTAATATGTGTTAGACTATGTGCTTTGGACATGAGATTTGTGATGTGTTGTTCATTTTTATGTTGTGGACTATGTGGTGTGATACTGCTACATTTGCATCTTTGTGATGATATGTACTATGTATCGTGTTTTGAACTTTTGTATTTTATTGTTATTGTGATGTTTGTGCTTTTTAGTAGTTTATTTTAAAATTCTAGGGTAGTAACTATTGTGAGTTTTGTGATTTAATTAATTTAGAACTTCACTTAATCCTATGTCTTTTGAAAAGATGAAAATCTTGCTAACTTAGGTCTTAAATATTAAATTTCAGAAACTGCTACCCTGTATTTTTTCTTTATCATGTTTATGAGTTTGTTTTTTTTTTTCTTGNTTTTTTTTTTTTTTTTTGAGATTGTGAAGTCAAGTTAGTGTGTTAGTTTACTTTTATGTTTATACCCACTGTTTAGAAGTCTATTGAATCTCTACATATTGAATTGAAATGAAAATACTAGAAAATTTCATCAAAATTAATTTTACTCTTATTTTTAGTTTTATACTTGTATCATTAGGGTATAAAAATTCTTATTAGCAGTTAATTTTAAATTTTATTCCTGCTTATATATATTTGTTGCTAAACTGTTTAATCTATTAAAAATTTAAGTTTGGGGGGTATGAAAAATATTCTTAAAACTTGAATTTTACTTATTCTCAAATGAACTATAAGTGAATTTGATTTGAAAAGAAAAATTGATCATGTATATGAAGTTATATTAGGGANTTTATTCTCAAATGAACTATAACTGAATTTGATTTGAAAAGAAAAATTGATCATGTATATGAAGTTATATTAGGGAAGTAAAATTTGATTTTAGAAATATGTAAGAGAATTTAGTTGAAATTTTGAGTAATTGAGAAAAACTTTAAGTTAAAAGTTTTTAGTGTAGAAAATGATTAATATAAGTAATTATCTTTAGTGTGAAACATTGTATTTTTGAAAATTTTAGAAATTTAGACTTTTATTTTTAGAAATTAAATTTCTTTTATTAAAAATAATTTTCAACGCTATTAATATATTTATAAGTAAAAGTTTAGTATCAAGACTTTGCTTTAGGAAAGGAAAAGTAGAATTCAAAATTATTAAAGGCATATCCAGATATAGTAATCCTTACCTAAAAAAAAGAAAAAGAAAAGAAAATGAAAAGAAAAAAAATGGAAAAAGAAAAAAAAAAGAGAGAAGAAGAATAAAAAGTGAGGGAGGAGAAGCTCGAGAATTCGTGCCTAATCAAAAATTGGTTATACATTTAATCTTTTTAAAGTATAAGACTTGAGAAAATCTTAAGCTTATAGATATAATATAGTAAGTAAAATTATTCTTAATAAGTCTTTTTAAGTAGAGATAATAAAAGAATTAAATTCTCAATTTGGATGACTTAAAATATTTCTAAATTAGATAAAAACTCATATTTTCATTTTTCTTAACATTAAAATTTTCTAAACATTAAGTTGGTCTTATTTACTAAATATTTTTTCTAAATTGGACAACTGTATTTCTAAATCTAAATTTTAGTAACTTCTAAAGAAACTCATATACATNACTTATCCAGATATAGTAATCCTTACCTAAAAAAAAAGAAAAAGAAAAGAAAATGAAAAGAAAAAAAATGGAAAAAGAAAAAAAAGAGAAGAAGAAGAAAAAGTGAGGGAGGAGAAGCTTGAGGATTCGTGCCTAATCAAAAATTGGTTATACATTTAATCTTTTTAAAGTATAAGATTTGAGAAAATCTTAAGCTTATAAATATAATATAGTAAGTAAAATTATTCTTAATAAGTCTTTTTAAGTATAGATAATAAAAGAATTAAATTCTCAATTTGGATGACTTAAAATATTTCTAAATTAGATAAGAACTCATATTTTTATTTTTCTTAACATTAAAAATTTCTAAACATTAAGTTGGTCTTATTTACTGAATATTTTTTTCTAAATTGGACTACTGTATTTCTAAATCTAAATTTTAGTAACTTCTAAAGAAACTCATATACATATCATACATATTTAGTTTTTAAAGATTGAAGTGTCACTTGAGGACAAGTAACATTTTAAGTTTAGGAGATTTTGATACGCCTAAAATATGTTGTGTTTTTAGACACATTTTTATACCTATTTTTGAGTTATTACACTTTAATGGAAGGTATTTTTGTGTTTTTCTTTCAGGTACAGGTGAAAAGGTGAAAAATGCTTAAAGGAGTGAAAAAGGATCAAATTTGGAGCAAATAGGTGAAAAATGTGCAAAAGTGTTTTGGCGCTTAAGCACCAGATCCAATGCTTAAGCACTGGTTTAACAGAGAAGGCTATTCCTAAGTGCCAGAGACCCCGCGCTTAAGCACCAGTGGCAGTTATTGGATGAGTAAATTTGGTTTTTACAAATTTTGAAGAAGTTTTTGAGACACCTATTGGCTTAATAGGTGGTTACAACCACCATGGACGAAAACTATTATGAAATGATGCATCTCTTAGAGAAATACATCCAATCAAGACATATTTTGAAGAGATACCAAGGCACCTCTTCGAAAATTATTAAATAAGGAAGAGATGACTTTGAGAAGAGTCTTGAAAAGGTCTGAAAAGGTGTGTGGTCCTGAAAGTACTGGGAAAGTTTTGAAAGTTCTAAAATTGGGGAGTTAGTTGGAGAGATTTTCAGGCATCACATATTTATTCTTTTTTATTTTAGTTTTATATTGTGAGTGTTGTAAAAGAGAATAGATTCAAATGAACTTCAAGAGTTTGGTGTTGGAATTGAGATAAGTTTTTATCTTTTGTTTTAGACTACTTTTGGTATTAATTGAGACTTGTTGTTGGTTTGACAATGATTTCCACTTTTAAACTAAAATGTGGTTTTATTTTTATCATGGATTCTGAGTAGTTTTATTTATCTTTCTTCTTAAAATGATAAGTAATTTAAGTGTTGGATAGAAGTTGTGGATAATATTGATCTTTAATGTTGTAGTTGGAAGAAGTTATGATGATTTAAATCCATGGACTTCATTTACTTCTTGATTTGGCAAATCCATATGTTTAAATTTGTTGTGAGAACATGTAAGAACCGAGTTGGTATTGTCTCAGCCAATAATTGGAAAGAATCACATGAGGTTGTATGAATGAGAATATAGTTCACATGATTGAGTGCAAATAAATAAGGAAATATTCATTGAAGGGTATAAAGTTAGAGAACTTTAAAGTGACAAGTTAAAGCCCCCAAATTGGTTTATTGTTTTAGGTTTTGATACAAGATGTTTGCCGCTAGGTGGAGGAAATAGAGGGATCTCTAGAGTGAGTGCTAGTATCTTCCTACCTAGCCGGTCTTCAGAACTATTCAAACTTTAAATTAGCCAATATTCTTTATAGCATCTCCAGTAAGGGTAAAGAATATTATTGCTCCTATTTGACACAACACAATTTGCATACTTTCACAATAGAATTCCTATACATGGTATCTTCCCTACCTATCTGGTCTTTAGAACTATTCAAACTTTAAATTAGCCAATGTTCTTTATAGCATCTCTAGTAAGGTCGGTCTTCAAAACTATTCAAACTTTAAATTAGCCAATATTCTTTATAGCATCTCTAGTAAGGGCCTAGCCTGTCTTCAGAACTATTCAAACTTTAAATTAGCCAATGTTCTTTATATCATCTCTAGTAAGGGTTCTGCCTAGCCGATCTTCAGAACTATTCAAACTTTAAATTAGCCAATGTTCTTTATAGCAACTCTAGTAAGGGTAAGAAATATTATTGCTCTTATTTGACACAAGACAATTTGCATACTTTCACAACTAAATTCCTATACTTATCCTGATTTATGATAAGGAGAAAGATTTTTTCATATTTAGTGATTTTCTTCTAGAAAAACTCAAGTTATCTTTTTAAGTTTGTTCTATTTTTGTCAAAATATTAAAATTACCCAAAATATTTAAACTTTCTTTACTGCGAAAACGTCTTTAGTTTAAGCAATTGTCTTTTTAAAATAGAATGTTTTCCAAAAAGTGCAAATTACATATCTTCCCTGTGGGTTCAATATTCAAGTCTTAATAAAAAATTCTTATATTACTTGATAACGATACACATACTTGTGTAGTACCCCAATATATATAAATTAAAAGTTAAATTCTTATTTTTCTTGAAGATCAAGTTTTTGGTTTTGTTGCAAAATACGGAACTATAAGTGAAAAATATAATCAGAATTGTTATTATATTGTTGCATATAAGCAGTTTCGAGATCAGCAACCCATAGCGATCAGTGTGTTTTGCTTTGGTTATCATTTTTGTGTGATTAAGAAAAATTGGGGTAGTATTTTTGAGCTGTTATGTTTTAGTATATATTTTAAGACTTTATTTAGTGATCTAGACATGTTAGAATGAGAATTTGGACGATAAGTTGATTGTTGCAAAAATGTGCACTAACACTTAAGCGCCAATATTCGGCGCTTAAGCGCAGAAGTTAAAAACACATGTGCAAAATTTAGAATCTAGAAGGTTTAACCACCAATTAGTTTGTAAAAACGTGCCAAGGTAGTTCCTAGACATGCCCAGAAGTTATTTGAAGGATTTAGGCTTATAAATAAAAGGGTTTAGTGAAGGAATTTTGTCTCAGATCTTTTTTAGCACTAAAGTCTATAAAAGAAAGAGAGATTTAGAGAAAATGTCTTCATGGAAGATGGATTTGAAGAAGAAGGAAGAGACCATGAGGAAGAGATTCATTAGTCAAAGTGCACAAGAGATGTATAATGGTTTTTTAGCCATTAGTATCGAAGGAATATCAGAAAATATCAACAAAATTGAGACTACCATGGCTTTACTTGAGACTAAGGAAATTGAGATTCATGCATATCTTGAACATATTGGATGGAAATTTAAAATACAATTTAGTTATACTAGTTATATAAAGGAAGCGGATAAGGAGATGTTTCTTAAGAAAAAAATGGATTGAAGAAGATAGTATCAGCGCACGTCACCACTGTCCGTTTTATCATATTTATAATCCAAATGCCCCAGAAGAGACTACTGAAAGACTAGAGTTTGTCCCATCAAATGAAAAGGGGAATTAAGTTTTATATTTGAGTTTGTTTGTTTGGAGTTGTTATGTTTATATGTTAGTGTTTTTTTTTAGTGTTTATGACTTTTTATGAGTTTAAATGTGTATGTTTGTTAGGTGTTTGTATTTAGAAAATTTTCCCATCGAAGACTTTTTGAAGTGAGAATTATGTGTTATATGTACTTATTATTGTTTGTGAAAGAATATATATATTTGTTTGTGTGAAAATTTGCATTATTTTTAGCCTTGAATTGAATTGAGTTATAAAGAGAATTTTGAGAGAGAGGAGAGTTATAGGAGATGAAAATAGTCATTTAAGTGTTATGAGATTATTTAGGGTTGGTATACTTTGGCGAATAGTGCATTTTACTTAAATTTAAAAATTTCAAAAATCATGCACTAGCGCCTAAGCGCCACATATCGTGCTTAAGCGCAAGCTACTCCAAGAGGCAGGCGCTTAAGCGCTACTTATCCGCACTTAAGTGCCAATTCATGAAAACCAGTTTGTGAACTATTAAAAGTGAAAATTTGAGCAAAAAATTGCCTTTTTTATCCTCCTGCTACCTTCAACCTCTCAAAATTGCTATTTTCGAGAGCTAGGGCAAGCCATTAAGTGGACATTTCTTGGGAGAATCAAGAAAAAATTGCTAAATTTAGATTTCTTAAGGTAAGAGCTTTACTTCTATGCAAAAAATTTTGATTTTCATCACATGTTTTGAGTACATTTGGAGAAATTTAAAAATTCACTATTCATGGTGAAAAATGTGGAAAAATCAATGGAAGTTGCATAGGAAGTGTAGTTTATGCTTTTGGAAGTTTAGTTTAGTAGTTTAGACTTGATTTTTGAAGTTATTTTGGAATTTTATAAAATTGTAGAATGGCACCAAGAATGAAGAGGAGTAAAAGAAATAGCCCTTATGATTCGTACAATTTTTTTAGTTCAAAGGCTCAAGATAGGTGCAGTGATACGTTGCAATCATGAAAGCTTATTCAAGAGCGTTGTTTTAAGAATCTAGGTGGATCTGTGAAAGATCTGATCGTTCGTCAAAAGTGGGAATGATTCTATTGTTTTTCTACTGTTGCAGTTATTTTTGTTGTTACGGAGTTCTATGCTAACCTCCCTTAGGCTGAAGAAGATAGATTCATGGTTCCAGGAAAGTTGGTACCTTTTTCACCTGAGGTAGTCAATTTGTTCTACCATTTGCCACCGAATACTTTGTGTTTTTATGCAAATTATAGTCTGTCTAAGTTGGAGCTAGATGAGATTATTTCATATTTGATTGTTGGAAGAGGACTCTGGAAGATCACAAATGAGAGGAAAGTCAAATTTTCCACATCAAAGTTAAGTGCACCTTCGAAGGCATGGCACTATTTTATTTTTGCTCGTCTGCTACCAACAAATCATCTCAGTGAAGTTACTAGAGAGAGCAACGTTAAATTATTGTATCCAGGAAGGAAAGCTCATCAACATTGGAGCTTTAATATATCAGACTATCATCAGTTCTGCCACTGCCATTACTACAACAGGTCTGAGATTTACTTTCTTGATCTTTTCCTTACGTGAGAAGGCTAAAGTAAAATAAGATAGCTGGGAGGAAGTACTGTTACCTCTAAAGCCCATCACAAAGGTGAATGTGAAACTTATTCTGAACATTCTATTTTTGGCTAGAGAGGAGGATTTTCTAGGAATTATGGAATAGAGACGTCTGTTGCTTCTACCTCTGCTGCTCCTACATCTAGACCATCTACCTCAAGTGCTTCTACTTCTAGAGGTGAGTCTACTGAGACCCAAGATCAATTATTACAGAGGATGATGGATAATATTAATTTTACCGCTGATAGGGTACAAAATTTAGAGCATTTTCCAGATCATACTAATAGGTATAATAAGAGAAAAAGTGATTATGAAGAGAAATTTCACTCATCTTTGGAGAGCCTCATTAGGGGTAACCAAGGAGTGCAATTTCCTCCATATCATAGATACCCTGATTATGAGCCTACAGAAGTTTGGGATAGCGGTGATTCAGAGGATGAGGAGTAGAACTAAGAGATTTATTTTTATGATTGTAATATGTTATGAACTATGTGGTTTGGGCTTGCTACATTTCCATCTGTGTGTTGATTTGAACTATGTGATGTGGTTTGGACTTATGTTTAAGTGAGATTTGTGATTGACTTGAGACATGTATGTTTGTGTGCTTGTTCAAACATTGTGATGTGTGAGATTTTTATTTTTAATTGTATTGTGATGCTATGCTTTGTTATTATTATTTTTTATAATGCTACGGTAGTAAATGTTGTTGCGTGTTTAGAACTGTGTTTGTTAGTTAAGGATTGAACTTAATTCTATGTCTTGCGAAAAGTTGAAAATCTTGCTAACTTTAGTTTTAAATTTTAAACTTAAAAAAAAACTGCTATCCTGTATTTTTCTCTTATCTTATTAGTGTGTTTGTTTTTATATTGAGACTGTGATATCAAAGTTAGTTGTTAGTTGGTTTTTATGTTTATACCCACTACTTAGAAGTCTATTTAATCTCTACACGTTAAATTAAAATGAAAATGAAAAATAAAAATTTTTTTGATCAAAAATTGATTTTACTCATGTTTTTAGTTTTATACTTGTATACTTAGGATATAAAAATTCCAGTAAGCATATTATTTTTATTTTCATTCCTGCATATATATATCTAATGCTAAACAATTTAATCTTATTAAAAGTTTATGTTTTGGGGGGATGAAAAATATTTTTTCTGAAATGTGCTACAAGTGACTTTGATTTGAAAAGAAAAATGATCATGTATATGAAGTTATATTAGGGAAGTAATATTTGATTTTAGAAATGAGTAAGAGAATTTAGTTAAAATTTTGAGTAATGAAGAATAACTTTCAGTTAAAAGTTTTTAGTGTANAAAGTAAAATTCGATTCTAGAAATAAGCAAGAAAATTTAGTTAAAATTTATTGTAATGAAGAAAAACTTTCAGTTAAAAATTTTTAGTGTAGAAAATGTTAAATGTAGTGTAATTATCTCAAGTAAGAAAAATTATATTTTTGAAAAATTTAGAAATTTAGACTTTTACTTTTAATATTTAAATTTATTTTATTAAAAATAATTTTCAAAACTATTATTATATTTATAAGTAAAAGATTTATATCAGGATCTTGATTTATGAAAGAAGAAGTGGAATTCAAAACTATTAAAGGTCTATCCAGATATAGTAATCTTTGCCTGAAGAAGAAAAAGAAAAAAAATAAGGGAGGAGAAGCTTGAGGATTAGTGCCTAATCAAAAATTGGTTCTACATTTGATTATTTAAAATTATTAAACTTGAGAAACTCTTAAGCATAAGGATATAATATAGTAAGTAAAATTATTCTTAATAAATTTTTTTAGGTGGAGATAATAAAAGAACTTTCTATATTTTGAAAATCTACAATATTTCTAAATTAGATAGGAACTTAAATTTTCATATTTCTTAACATTAAAAATTTCTAAACTTTAAGTTGGTCTCATTTACTAAATATATTCTAAATTGGACTACTATATTTCTAAATCTAAGTTTTAGTAACTCTTAAAGAAACTTATATACATATCATACATATTTAGTTTTTAAAGATTGATGTGTCATTTGAGGGCAATTAACATTTTTAAGTTTGGGCGATTTTGATATATCTAAAATATATAGTGTTATTAGACACATTTTTATACCTATTTTTTAAATATTGCGCTTTAGTGGAAAGTAATTGTGTGTTTTTTCTTTCAGGTACAAGTAAAAAGATGAAAGTACCAAAAGGAGTGAAAAAAGATCAAATTTGGAGCAAAAATGCAAAAAAAGTGCAAAAGTGTTTTGGCGCCTAAGCGCCAGATCTGGTGCTTAATTGTCGGTGAAACAGAGAAGGTCGTGCTTGAGCACAAGAGGCCCCGTGTTTAAGCGCCAGAGGCTGCTATTTGAAGGGTTAATTTATTTTGCCGAATTTTGAAGGAACATTTAAGGCACTTATTGGCTAAAGAGGGTGGTTATGACCACTATAAATGAAAATATGGTTAAAAGACTTGTGAAAGGAGAATCCGTTGGAAAATACATCGAATGAGGACACATTTTGAAGAGATACCAAGGCACCTCTTGGAAAATTTTAAAAGAAGGAAGTTGAGAGAAAAATGGAGGGAGTCCTGAGAAGTTCTTGAAATAGCTCGTGGAGAAACTTTTGGAGAGATTTTTCAAGCACCATAAATTTACTTTATCCTTTTGGTTTTTCGTTTTAGTGTGAGAGTTAGGATTGTTGTAAGAGAGAAGAGATTCAAAGGAACTTCAAGAGTTTGGTGGAGGATTTAAGATAAGTTTTTATCTTTGTTTTTAAACTACTTTTGGTTTTAATTGAGACTTCTTATTGGTTTGACAATGATTTTTACTTTTAAACTAAAGTGTGTTTTTATTTTCTCCATGAATTCTAAGTAGTTTTCTTTATCTTTCTCCTTAAAATGATAAGTAATTAAAGTGTTGGATGGATAACGGAGAGTATTGATCTTTAATGTTGGAAGAAGTTGTGATGATTTAAATCCATGCACTTCATGTAGGAGAGTATTAATTTTTAATGTTGGATGAAGTTATGATGATTTAATTTCATGTACTTCATTTACTTCTTGATCTGGCCCATCTAGATGTTAAAATTTGTTGTGAGAACAGGTAAGAACCGGGATGGTTTTGTCTCAGTCAACAATTAGAAAGAATCACATGAGGTTGTATGAATGAGAATGTAATTCATATGATTACTGTAAAAAGATAGGAAAATAAACTTTGAAGGGTGTAGAGTTAGAGGACTTAAGAGTGACAGGCTAAAGCCCCCAACTTGGTTTATTGTTTTAGGTTCTGATACGAGATGTTAGCCCCCATGTGGTGGGAATAAAGGAAACTCTAGAGTGAGAGCTGGTATCTTCCCTGCCTAGCCGGTCTTCAGAACTATTCAAACTTTGCTCTAGAGTGAGAGCTAGTATCTTCCCTGCCTAGCCGGTCTTCAGAACTATTCAAACTTTAAGGAGGGAATCGAGGGAACTTTAGAGTGAGAGCTAGTATCTTCCCTACCTAGCTGGTCTTCAGAACTATTCAAACTTTAAATTAGCCAATGTTCTTCATATCATCTCTAGTAAGGGTAAAGAATATTATTACTCATATTTGGCACAACACAATTTGCATACTTCCACAACAGTAAGGGTAAAGAATATTATTGCTCCTATTTGACACAACACAATTTGCATACTTTCACAATAGAATTCCTATACATGGTATCTTCCCTACCTATCTGGTCTTTAGAACTATTCAAACTTTAAATTAGCCAATGTTCTTTATAGCATCTCTAGTAAGGTCGGTCTTCAAAACTATTCAAACTTTAAATTAGCCAATATTCTTTATAGCATCTCTAGTAAGGGCCTAGCCTGTCTTCAGAACTATTCAAACTTTAAATTAGCCAATGTTCTTTATATCATCTCTAGTAAGGGTGAAGAATAATATTGCTCCTATTTGGAACAACACAATTTGAATACTTCTACAATAGAATTCCTATATTTATTACTGATTCATGATAAGCAGAAAGATATTTCATATTCAGTGCTTTTCTTTTACACAAACTCAAGTTATATTTAGAAGTTGCTTTTGTTTTGCCAAAATATCAAAAATACCAAACATAATTGAATTTTAATTACTGTAAAAATATCTATAGTTTAAGTAAATATCTTTTTGAAGTAGAAAATTTTTTCTTAGAAGTGCATATTGTGAACACTCCCTGTGGATTAGATATTCAGGTAGGTCTTAATCAAAAAGTCATATATTACTTGATAACAATACATATACCTGCGTAATATCTCAATATATATATATATATAAATTAAAAAAGTTATATTCTTATTTTCTTCAAGATCAAGTTTTTTGTGTTGTTGCAAAGTAGGAAACATAAGTGAAGAATATAATTGCAGACATTGTTATACTGTTGCATATAAACAGTTAGGATTAAGCAATCGATCGGAGCGAAGTGAGATGCTCATCGGGCCGGGGCAACATGTTGGAGCGAAGTGAGATGCTCACCAAACCGGGGTGACTGGTTGGAGCAAAGTGAAATGCAAACATGCCCTAAGAAAAATGCATGCAATTTGAAGCAAACCAACATGTAGATAGTCGGTCAAGCTCAAGCTAACGACCTCACCTGAGAAACATAAGGTTTGGACCCTTGGATGCACGGCATCACCGTTTCCAGCTTTTGCATGACAATGTGGAGGGCTTCCCCCCTCTAATTTCTCATATGGGAAACTCTCCACAATTCATATATAAGACTAGATACAATGTTTTTTTCCACTATAAGAACGCCCACTATCTTATAGGATGGACTAGCTAAAAAGCTTATCTCATCTTCTAAGATCGAACTCAACTAATCCCTCCAAGAAAGATTAGGATCACCAAAGCCATGAGAATTTTGGATTCCAACCCATGGGAATTAAGGCCTAAAGCTCACAAAATGGGTGATTGCTCGCCTTCAAATAAGAGTGGCCAACCTATGGGATTCCTACCCGATGACTTCCTATAAGAAATTAATGGTCCATCACATAGGTGTGTCGTTGTGCCGGCTCATGCCTACGCGCACACCCCATGTTGGTGATCAAACCCACACATATAGACTAGACTAACCCTAGGGTTGGCTAAGATATAAGAAAATCTCATCATTGTGACAGTTGCGAATGTGTTCTCTATAATATGAAGGAGAGCCCACGTTTCTGATGAACCTTGGCGGTGCTCCGGCCCATGCTTCTCATACTCACAATGAACCATGAAATGAGGAAGATAAGAGCTAATGCGGTGTACAAGTACCCAAAATATCTTGGCATATAAATATATGCAACCAAAATATACCTTTGAGAAGAGATCGCTCAACGCCAGAGAAAGAGAGGAAACCATGAAGATGTCAGCGGAAAGAAGCATAGGAGAAGGCCTTTTCCTCGAGGTGGAAGACCCTTATACATTCTCGAACAGTGATTTCGTTAGCTCTTTGACAATGTTGAAGTGCTTTGAAAAAGTGTTCGGTTGCCAGGAAGGTAGAACAATGATGTGTAGAGGCTAGCTCGTCGGTAGTGGGCACCAGGAGCAAAGAAAACACCGATGGAGAGCTTAAGATCTTGAGTATCTCCTTGCTAATTTACTCTGGTGTAAATACGAAACCAAAAAATAGGAAGTTGACGAGGAGGAAGAGGAAGCTTGAGGTGACCAACCAAGAAGAAGAAGTAACCAAAATTGGGTGGTGAAGTCGTCGACTCCAGTAAGGATGACGGAGCATAGTAGCCTCGGTGAAAATAACAACTTTGGTGGCATTGAACTTCACGCTGCCAAGATGGGTCAGTGAGTGGTGGTGCAACTGAGAGGAAGAGGAAGATGGAGAGGGAGGTAGTGGTAGGTTTGGTCGACAGCAAGAGGCGTGGATCGATGTTGACCTCACCTTTGGTTGAGGTTTAATTTTTCCTCTTTAGTAGCCTAAGGTCTAGCCATAGGACTTTCCTATTAAAACTAGACATAGAACCTCACCATTAGAAATTCTACCATCTTCTTTACTCAACTTGAAGTTCCACATATTGGTCCTAACCTCTAGNTATTATATTTATATGTAAAATATTTATATCAGGACTTTGCTTTAGCAAAGGAGAAGAGGAATTCAAAACCATTAAAGGCCTATCCAGATATAACAATCCTTGCCTGAAAAAGAAAAAGAAAAAAAAAGAAAAAGAAAAGAAAGAAAAAAAATGTAAGGGAGGAGAAGCTTGAGGATTAGTGCCTAATAAAAAATTAGTTTCACATTTGATCTTTTTAAAGTATAAGACTTAAGAAACTCTTAAGCTTATGGATATAATATAGTAAGTAAAATTATTCTTAATAAATTTTTTTAAGTGGAGATAATAAAAGGACTAAATTCTAAATTTGGAGAATCTACAATATTTCTAAATTAGATAAAAACTCATGTTTTGGTCTTTATTTATATTAAAAATTTCTAAACTTTAAGTTGGTCTCATTTATTAATTATTTTTTCTTACATTGGACTACTATATTTCTAAATCAAAATTTTAGTAACTCCTAAAGAAACTCATATACATATCATATTTATTTAGTTTTTAAAGATTGGACAACTTGAGGACAAGTAACATTTTAAGTTTGGGGGATTTTGATACACCTAAAATATATAGTATTTTAAGGACAAGTAACAATTTAAGTTTTGGGGATTTTGATACACCTAAAATATATAGTATTTTTCGACACATTTTTATACATATTTTTGAAATATTGTGCCTTAATGGAATGTTTTTGTGTGTTTTTCTTTCAGGTACAAGTAAAAATGTGAATAAAGCTAGAAGGACTGAAAAAGGAACAAATTTGGAGTAAAGAGGTGAAAATTGTGCTAAAGTGTTTTGGCGCTTAAGTGCTAGACCCGGCGTTTAAGCGCCACTTAAAAAGAGAAGGTTGTTCCTAAGTGCTAGAGGCCCCACGCTTAAGCGCCAGAGGCAGTTATTTGACAATTTTCTTTTTTTGGCCAAATTTTGAAGAGGTATTTGAGGCACCTATTGGCTTAAGAGGGTGATTAAGACCACTAAGAACAAAAATATAATTAAAAGACTTGTGAAAGGAGGCATCCTTTGGAGAATAAATCAAATTTAGACACATTTTGAAGATTTATCAAGACAGTTCTTGGAGATTTATAAAAGAAGGAAGTTTTTACATTTGAAGTGGGTTCTTGAAGAGGGAGAGAGTGCTGGAGTCCTGAGAAAAAGATCATGGAGAATCTTGTCGAGAGATCCAGGCACCACAAAAATTTACTTTATCATTTTTATTTTTAGTTTATTTTGAGAGTGTTGTGAAAGAGTAGAGATTCAAAGGAATTTCAAAATTTTGGTGGAGGATTTGAGATAAGTTTTTCTCTTTTGTTTTAAACTACTTTTGGTTTTAATCGAGGCTTCTTGTTGGTTTGACAATGATTTCTACTTTTAAACTAAACTGTGGTTTTGTTTTCTCCATGAATTCTAAGTAGTTTTCTTTATTTTTCTCCTTAAAATGATAATTAATTAAATTTTGGATGGAAGTTGTGGAAAGTATTGATCTTTAAAGTTGGAAGAAGTTGTGATGATTTAAATTTATGAACTTTATTTACTTATTTATTTGGCCATTCCAGAATTTAAAATTTGTTGTGAGAACATGTAAAAACCGGGCTCGTAATGTCTCAGTCAACAATTGGAAAGAATCACATGAGGTTGTATGAATGAGAATGTAATTTATATGACTTAGTGCAAATAAATAAAGAAATAGTCATTGAAGGGTATAGAGTTAGAGGACTTTAAAGTGACAGGTTAAAGCCCCCACTTGATTTTTTATTTTAGATCCTGATACGAATGTTAGCCCCTAAGTGGAGGGAATCAAGGAAACTCTAGAGTGAGAGCTGGTATCCTCCCTGCCTAGCCGGTCTTCAGAACTATTCAAACTTTAAATTAGCCAATGTTCTTTTGTAGCATCTATAGTAAGGGTAAATAATATAATTGCTCCTATTTGGCACAACACACTTTGCATACTTCCACAACATAATTACTATACTTATTACTGATTCATGATAAGGAGAATGATATTTTTAAAATTTAGTACTTTTCTTTTACATGAACTCATGTTAATTTTTTAAATTGTCACTGTTCTGTCATTATATTAAAAATACCAAAAAGATTTGAATTTTAATACAATGAAAATATTTGTAGTTTAAGTAATTGTGTTTTTAGAATAGAAAGTTGTTGTTTAATAGTGCATATTGTGTATTCTCCCTGTGGGTTCGATATTCAGGTCTTAATGAAAAAGTCATATATTACTTGATAATGATATATATACTTGCATAATATCCCATTATTTATAAAAATTGAAAAGTTAAATTCTTATTTTCTTCAGGATCAAGTTTTTGGCACTGTTGTAAAATAAGGAAATGTAAGTGAAAACTATAATTAAAGTCATTGTTATACTGTTGCATATAAGCAATTTCGGGATCAAGTACCCATCAAATTATTCTTAGTTTTGCATCCTTCTTTTCCATCAAATGTTTAATGGTTGAATGGTCAGTATGCACATTACATTTTACTCCAATTAGATAGGACCTAAACTTATCAAAAGCATATACAATGGATAATAACTCTCTTTCAGTGGTGGTGTAGTTAATCTGAGCATCATTAAGAGTCTTACTAGCATAGTATATAACTTTAAAAATCTTATCATATCTCTGCCCTAATACAACTCCAACTGCATAATCACTAACATCACACATTCATTCAAAAGGTTTCTCCCAATCAAGTGAAACAATTATAGGAGAAGTGGTCAATTTTTCTTTTAAAGTTTCAAAGGCTTTAAGGCAATTTTGGTTGAAATCAAACTTTATATCTTTTTTCAAAAGTTGGCATAAAGGTTTAGTAATTTTTTAAAAATCTTTAATATATCTCCTGGAAAATTTAGTATGCCCTAAAAAGCTCCTAACTCTTCTTACATGAGTAAGCGGAGGCAAGAATGATATAACCTGAATTTTTGCAGGATCTACTTCCATGCCATTTTCTGAAATTTTTTGCCCAAGCACAATTCCTCCTGCAACCATAAATTAACATTTCTCTCAGTTTAATAAAAGATTAGTTTTTTCACATCGTTCTAGAATTTTATCTAAATGATTTAGACATATTTCAAATGAAGTTCCAAACACAAAAAAATCGTCCATAATAACCTAAATCCCTTTTTCAATTAAATCACTAAAAATTGACATCATGCATCTTTGAANATAGTAAAGGTAAAGAATATAATTTCTCCTATTTGGCACAACACACTTTGCATACTTTCACAACATAATTCTATACTTATTACTGATTCATGATAAGGAGAATGATATTTTTCAAATTTAGTACTTTTCTCTTACATGAACTCAAGTTATCATTTTAAATTGTCATTGTTCTGTCATTATATCAAAAATACCAAAAAGATTTGAATTTTAATACAGTGAAAATATTTGTAGTTTAAGTAATTGTGTTTTTAGAATAGAAAGTTGTTGTTTAATAGTGCATATTGTGCATTCTCCCTGTGGGTTCGATATTCAGGTCTTAATGAAAAAGTCATATATTACTTGATAATGATATATATACTTGCATAATATACCAATATATATATAAATTGAAAATTTAAATTCTTATTTTCTTCTGGATCAAGTTTTTGGCACTGTTGTAAAATAAGGAAATATAAGTGAAAACTATAATTAAAGTCATAGTTATACTGTTGCATATAAGCAATTTCGGGATCAAGTACCCATCAAATTATTCTTAGTTTTGCATCCATCTTTTCCATCAAATATTTAATAGTCAAATGGTCAGTATGCACATTACATGTTACTCCAATCAGATATGACCTAAACTTATCAAAAGCATATACAATGGATAATAACTCTCTTTTAGTGGTGGTGTAGTTAATCTGAGCATCATTAAGAGTCTTACTAGCATAGTATATAACTTTAAAAATCTTATCATATCTCTACTCTAATACAACTCCAATTGCATAATCACTAGCATCACACATTCATTCAAAAGGTTTCTCCCAATCAGGTGAAACAATTATAGAAGAAGTGATCAATTTTTCTTTTAAAGTTTCAAAGGCTTTAAGGCAATTTTGGTTGAAATCAAATTTTATATCTTTTTTCAAAAGTTAGCATAAAGGTTTAGTAATTTTTGAAAAATCTTTATTATATCTCCTAGAAAATTCAATATGCCCTAAAAAGCTCCTAACTCCTCTTACATGAGTAAGCGGAGGCAAGTTTGATATAACCTGGATTTTTGCAGGATCTACTTCCATGCCAATTTCTGAATTTTTTTGCCCAAGAACAATTCCTCCTACAACCATAATTTGACATTTCTCTCAGTTTAATAAAAGATTAGTTTTTTCACATTGTTCTCGAATTTTATCTAAATGATTTAGACATATTTCAAATGAAGTTCCAAACACAGAAAAATCGTCCATAATAACCTAAATCCCTTTTTCAATTAAATCACTAAAAATTGACATCATGCATCTTTGAAATGTTGCAGTTGCATTACATAATTCAAATGGCATTTGTCGAAAAGCAAAAGCTCCATAAGGACTAGTAAATGTTATTTTCTCGTAATCCTCTGAAGCTATATGTATTTGATGATAACCGGTATATCCATCTAGAAAACAAAAATATCTGTGCCCAGCCAGCCTATCCAACATCTGGTCCAAAAAGTGTAATGGGAAATGATCCTTCCTGGTGGCAGAATTTAATTTTCTATTGTCTATGTAGATCACTATCTAGTGATGTGTCTTTTTAAAATTAATTCATTATTCTCATTTGTCACTACAGTCACTCCTCCTGTTTTTGGAACAAAGTGAATTGGACTTACCCAAGCACTGTCTGAAATAGGATATATTATTCCAACATCTAACCACTTTAAAATTTTTTTCTTAAGAACTTCTTTCATCATTGGATTTAATCTCCTTTGAGGATCAACTCTTGGTTTATGTTGATCTTCCAATAAAATTCTATGAATATAAGTTGAAGGACTGATTCCTTTAATATCAGCTAATATCCATCCAAATGCTCTTTTACATCCTTTCAAAGATTCCAACAATTGTTGTTCTTGCTCATCAGTTAATTTTGAGGATACTATAACAGATAATGTAGATAAATCTCCTAAGAATGCATACTTTAAATGTGTAGGAAGTGTTTTAAATTCTAGTTCACGAGGTTTCTCAATAAATGAAACTAAATTTTTATTACTTTCTGAAGGGACTAGCATTTCAAATTTTTCTTGAACATAATCCAAATCATCTTTACTCACTTCTATAGATTCATCTTGAATTTTATCCTCATTTGGAAATTCAAGATATTCTTTCTTAAATTCCTTTCAAATGTCTTTTTAAAATATTCATGGCTTAAATATTCATTAATATTCTTTCTAAAGCATTCAATCTCTTACTATTTTGCAGGGTATCTCATTGATTTTGCAACATTAAATTTAACCTCTTCATCACTAACTCTCAAATTTAGTTCTTCTTTCTACACATCTATCAAAGCTCTTCCAGTGGCCAGGAATGTTCTTCCTAAAATGATAGGAATTTCTTTATCTTCCTCCATATCTAATACAATAAAATCCACAAGAAAGATAAATTTATCAACTTTTACCAAAACATCTTCTATAAATCCTTTAGGATAGACAATCAAATGATCAGCTAACTGAAGAGTTACAGTCGTAGGTGAAATATCTCATACGCTCAACCTTCTGAAAATTGATAACGACATAATATTAATACTGCTCCTAAATTACATAAAGCTTTTCCAAAACATCTTTCACCAATAGCACAAGGAATTTTAAAACTTCTGGGATCTTTGAGTTTTTCAAGAAGCTTTTTTTGAATTATAGCGCTACACTCTTCACTTAGTGCAACAGTCTCATTTTATAAAAACTTCCTGTTCTTATCATGTATATGCTTCATGAATTTCACATAGCTTGGCATTTGTTCCAAGGCTTCAACAAATGGAATGTTTATCCTTAATTTCATCAATATCTCTAAAAATTTAGAAAATTTGTTATCTCTACTTTTCTGCTTCAATCTTTGAGGAAATGGAGATGGTGGTCTTTCCACGGCGATTTTCATTAGTTTAATAGGACATTCTGACTCAAAATAAAAATCTTCACCAGATTTTTCATTTTCCACCTCGTATTTTTTAACTTCAACTTTCACTTCTTTTTAAACTTTGTTTTCTAATTCTTTTCCACTTCTAAGTTGAATAGCCTCAATTTTCTCTTTATTCTGATCTTTTTAATTTACTTTAACATTACTAGGCAATGTTCCTCGAGGTCTACTGCTAAGTGCAGTAGCAATACTTCCCTATTGATTTTCCATGTTTCTGATTGCAGCTCCATGACTTTGTAATTGACTCCCCATTTTTAATATCAATTCTTCTATTGACAACTTTTTCTCCTTACTCTGCAAATTATTAAGTCCTGCAGGGTAATAAGGTTTATAAGTTGGATTTCCTTGATTGTTGAAGTTTCTCAATGGGTTCGCAGTGTTGTTTCCCCATTGCAGATTTACAACATTAGAATTATTATTACTCCAACTAAAATTTGGATGATTCTTCCAGCGTGACTATAATAATTAGCTTAAGGATTATTAGATTGATTATTTATTGCATTTAAGGTCTTATAATAAGATTGAGATTCTATCATTTGTCCCAATGAATTTTCCTCAAGCCAAGGCGATGTCTGAGAATAATTCATTCCATATTGATCTATATTCTTTGATATAGCAGCTATTTGTGCAGCTAACATAGTAATTGCATCAGAATCATGAATACTGGATACTTTTTTTAGATTTACCCTTTTAGATGGCCATTAAAAATTATTAGTAACCATCTCTTCAATTTAAAAATATGCTTCATCGAATGGTTTTGACATTAATGATCCATCAACAACGTCAACTATTGATCTAAGAGATCCAACAAATCCATTACAAAAAGTTTGAATTATTAACCAATCTGTAAATACATGGTGTGGATACTTTCTAAGTAGATCTTTAAATCTTTCTCAGGATTCATAATTTGATTCCCCTTCAAACTGAAAAAAAGATGTAATATTATTTCTAAGCTTAACAACTTTCAAAGGTGAGAAATATTTAGATAAATTTTTTTTGTGATAAATCTCCCCAAGTTCTGATAGATCTAGGAGCTGACGAGTTTAACCACATCTTAGTTTTATCCCTTAGTGAAAATGGAAAAAGTCCATGTCTTACGGTATCATTCGACACTCCATTATATTTAAATGTAGCACACAATTCTAGAAAACTAACAAGGTATAAATTAAGATCTTAAGTTGGTGTTCCCCCAAACTGATTTTTTTGAACCATTTGGATAAAAACAAGTTTAAGCTCAAATGTATTTATAGCTACAATAGAGTTTTGTTTACTTAAATGAATCTCATCTACTGTAGGATTAGCGTAATCTCATAAAAGTCTCTGATGATGATCGTTTTCATTTCCAGCATTACTCAATACAAGCCATTTTGCTAATGTAGTCTATTTCTTTTTCTTTTTTTCAATTATTTCTAATTGTTCTTTCTAACTCAGAATCGTAAGGTACTAAATTTTTAGATTTTAGACTATGCATAAACAAATACAACAAGTAATTTAAAAATAAGCAAACACACTTAGATAAGAAATTATTCAAAATAAAATACAAACACTCTTTTTCTTTTAGTTTTTAAAATAAGAATACTATAAATTGTAAATAAATTACTACTACTTTCGGTTACTTCCCTGGTGACGACACCAAAAACTTGGTGGCGGGTGGATTTTATTTATTAATTTTGCAAATATTTTCAATATTACAAAATAAACATGACATATACAATAACAAATATGCAAGTTAATCTCAAAAAAATAACTTTCATGAAAATAATTTTATCTTTTATTAATCTTTAAACTGTCATATCCACTTTAAAAATAATGCAAGTATATGTATCACTCAAGTAATAAATGGCTCTAATGGAGTCCTAGATATCAATCCCATAGAGAAGTTGGAAATTCCTGTAAGTAAGTTCCTAAAATTATAATGTAAAGCACTATTTTAAAAATTCAAAAGTGAAGTGCAAAATTTGAATATTAAGTAACAGGTGAATGCTAAATAAAATGTAGTTGAAAGACAAAGTTAACTAAACTAAATGCTAAAGTTTCAAAAGTAAATTTAAGAAAATTAAAACTATAATGTTATGATGGAAAGTTAAAATTTTAAAAAGCATCATTCCCCCTTTACAATGAGTATATGGTTTGTGAATAAATTAAAATCATTTGAAAACATATTTAAAAACTATTTTGGGCCAAATAAGAGCAAAACTATTCTTTTCCCTCTTCCGAGTGCATAAGGAACATTAATTAATCCAGAATTTAATCCCTAATTCTGTGGTTAGGCTAGGAGGATACTGGCTGCCACTCTAGAGCTTCCATAACTCCCTCCCCTGAGGGCTAACTTGCTCACATTTGTTTCCAATCTACTGGACCAAGTTGGAGATTTTAATCTGTCACCTTAAAATCTCTAATTTTACATTCAACAAAGTATATTTCTTTATTTATTTGCACTCAACCCCATGAATGAAATACTCTTTCATGAAATCAAATGTGATTCTCCCCATGTTGTGCAAATCATTGCCCTTTCGAAACATATGTTTCTCAACACATTTTAGCATTTCAATTGGCCAAATCGAAAAGTAAATGAAGATTGGAGTTCAAATCATCACAAATTATTGACATTTAAAACCATATAAAATAAAATCAAATTTTCACAAAACCATATTTCAAAATAAGGAGAAGAATAAAGAAGGCTACTCAGATTTCATGAGATGGATACGACAAAACGCAAATTTCATTAATAAAAACAAGTTTGAAAAATAAAATAAATAAAAGAGACAACTTATCTCACAATCCATCCCAAGCAAACTCCTAGAAGTTCTCTCCAAGTCTTTCTCTTTTTACAAGTACTCTCATTTCTCTCTTAGAAGTGTAATGAAAAAAAAATCTCTCACCTCCCCTCTCCTGTTACAATCCTTGAAGAAAATCTCCAAGCCCTTGACTTTCTCTCTCACTCTCTCACGGCACACCCTCTCTAAACTCACGCCAAAAAAATACTCTTCAAACTGTAGACTTCCCTCTCTTTTATTGAAGGTTTCCTTCCTCCAGAAAGAATTCAAAATTCCTTCCAAAATTCTATCCAAAAGTCAACTCTTTTGAATTCAAAAGACATGTCCATTGATCCAAAAGACATATCACTTCATAAAAGAACCTTTCAAAGTGTTTAGATGCATTAAAATACTCCAAGGGATTTTTAGAACAAGTGCCCCTTTGAAATTCAAGCAAAATTCATCTTGAATCGCCTTAATCCGGAAAAAGTCATCCATGGCGCATTTGACACCAAATTTGGTGCATCATGCACCAACTATCTGTCAAATGACACATCTAGTGCCAATCTGGCACATCATGCGCCAATTTCATTTAATGCCAATTCGGTACATTTGGTGCCATTTCGCCTTATCTGGCGCATCATGCACCAGAATTTGAAACTTTGTTGTTTTGGCTCCAAATTTCGTCCTTTTTGCTACTTTTGATCCAAATGCCTAAAATTAATATATGTACAACAAAAACATAAAATTAACCTTCTTTAAACTACAATTTCACCAAAAATAAGTATAAAATATACACTTAAGATAACATATTATTTTGGTGCATAGTAGCCACACCCTCAACTGGTCCTCTTATTTTTTATTCTTGCAATTTATTTAAATTTCTTGCAAAATTAAATATATGTTACAAGTTCTAACATTTTAGTGGGAGCAGCGAGAAGATGGCATGTATGCTTTTAAAATTTTATTTATTTTATGTCATTTCATTTACTGTAAATTACTACTGCTTTTACATACCATACATGCTTGGTTATGGATTTTACTTCAACTGCATAACAAAATCATTTTTAAAAAAATTAATCAACATTTTCTTTTCAAAATTAAATTAAATTGTTTTAAAGATAACCATATATCCTTTGAAATACAAGTTCATGACATGCTCTTTTGAATTTACGGGAGTCGCTCGAACAAGGTAACCCATGATTGCTAACGAGATCTCGCTGGTTTAAATGAGCTTAACGATCCCGATTTTCTATATAGATGGATGTAAAATGCAATGTATGTGATTATATGATTAATTTCCTTAATATTTATTCTTAATTTGCAACGACACTAAAAACCTGATCCAAAGCGAAGGCTAGGTGAATTTTTCACTATGAAGCAAAAAATAATGCAGTTATAATATTGCAATATGTGATATTACGCAAGTATACATATCATTATCAAGTAATATAGAACTTANAGATAGCTTGGGAAGTCACCGATGTTCTCCTCTTGATTCATGACATCCCCTAGTTCCTCTTCCTTTGAATTCTACAATAAAATCTTCAAAGTTTGAACCAATCCCCTTTCACACCTCTACGTTTTATTTCGTTGAAGAGTCCTACCCTTTGAAATTCTTTGAAGATATTTTTTCTTGATTTTTATCGAGAGTCTTCTTAAGTGACTTTGGTCATTTAAGATGTAATTAACNTAAAAGCTCCATAAGGAATAGTAAATGTTATTATCTCATAATCCTCTGAAGCTATATGTATTTGATGATAACCGGTATATCCATCTAGAAAACAAAAATATCTATGCCCAGCCAGCCTATCCAACATCTGGTCCAAAAAGTGTAATGGGAAATGATCCTTCCTGGTGGCAGAATTTAATTTTCTATTGTCTATATAGATCGATATCTAGTGATGTGTCTTTTTAAAATTAATTCATTATTCTCATTTGTCACTACAATCACTCCTTTTTTTGGAACAAAGTGAATTAGACTTACCCAAGCACTGTCTGAAATAGGATATATTATTCCAACATCTAACCACTTTAAAATTTTTTTCTTAAGAACTTCTTTCATCATTGGATTTAATCTCCTTTGAGGATCAACTCTTGGTTTATGTTGATCTTCCAATAAAATTCTATGCATATAAGTTGAAGGGCTGATTCCTTTAATATCAGCTAATGTCCATCCAAATGCTTTTTTACATCTTTTCAAAGTTTCCAACAATTGTTGTTCTTGATCATCAGTTAATTTTAAGGATAATATAACAGGTAATGTAGATAAATCTCCTAAGAATGCATACTTTAATGTGTAGGAATTGTTTTCAATTCTAGTTCACGAGGTTTCTCAATAAATGAAATTAAATTTCTATTACTTTCTGAAGGGACTAGCATTTCAAATTTTTCTTGAACATAATCCAAATCTTCCTTACTCACTTCTATAGATTCATCTTGAATTTTATTCTCATTTGGAAATTCAATATATTCTTTCTTGAATTCCTTTCAAATGTCTTTTTAAAATATTCATGGCTTAAATATTCATTCTAAAGCATTCAATCTCTTACTATTTCGCAGGGTATCTCATTGATTTTGCAACATTAAATTTAACCTCTTCATCACTAACTCTCAAATTTAGTTCTTCGTTCTACACATCTATCAAAGCTCTTCCAGTGGCCAGGAAGGTTCTTCTTAAAATGATAGGAATTTCTTTATTTTCCTCCATATCTAATACAATAAAATCCACAAGAAAGATAAATTTATCAACTTTTACCAAAACATCTTCTATAAATCCTTTAGGATAGGCAATCAAATGATCAGCTAACTGAAGAGTTACAGTCGTCGGTGAAATATCTCATAAGCTCAACCTTCTAAAAATTGATATCGACATAATATTAATACTGCTCCTAAATCACATAAAGCTTTTCCAAAACATCTTTCACCAATAGCACAAGGAATTTTAAAACTTCCAAGATCTTTGAGTTTTTCAAGAAGCTTTTTTTTAATTATAGCACTACACTCTTCACTTAGTGCAACAGTCTCATTTTATACAAACTTCCTTTTCTTATCAAGTATATGCTTCATGAATTTCACATAGCTTGGCATTTGTTCCAAGGCTTCAACAAATGGAATGTTTATCCTTAATTTCATCATAATCTATAAAAATTTAGAAAATTGGTTATCTCTATTTTTCTGCTTCAATCTTTGAGGAAATGGAGATGGTGGTCTTTCCACAGTGATTTTCATTAGTTTAATAGGACATTCTGACTCAAAATAAAAATCTTCACCAGATTTTTCATTTTCCACCTCGTATTTTTTAACTTCAACTTTCACTTCTTTTTAAACTCTATTTTCTAATTCTTTTCCACTTTTAAGTTGAATAGCCTTAATTTGCTCTTTGTTCTGATCTTTTTTATTTACTTTAACATTACTGGGCAATGTTCCTGGAGGTCTACTGCTAAGTGCAGTAGCAATACTTCCCTATTGATTTTCCATGTTTCTAATTGCAGCTCCATGACTTTGTAATTGACTCCCCATTTGTAATATCAATTCTTCTATTGACAACTTTTTCTCCTTACTCTGCAAATTATTAAGTCCTGGAGGGTAATAAGGTTTATAAGTTGGATTTCCTTGATTGTTGAAGTTTCTCAATGGGTTCGCAGTGTTGTTTCCCCATTGCAGATTTGCAACATTAGAATTATTATTACTCCAACTAAAATTTGGATGATTCTTCGAGCGTGACTATAATAATTAGCATAAGGATTATTAGATTGATTATTTATTGCATTTAAGGTCTTATAAGAAGATTGAGATTCTAGCATTTTTCCCAATGAATTTTCCTCAAGCCAAGGCGATGTCTGAGAATAATTCATGCCATATTGATCTATATTCTTTGATATAGCGGCTATTTGTGCAGCTAACATAGTAATTGCATCAGAATCATGAATATTGGCTACTTTTTTTAGATTTACCCTTTTAGATGGCTATTAAAAATTATTAGTAACCATCTCTTCAATTTAAAAATATGCTTCATCGAATGGTTTTGACATTAATGATCCATCAGCAGCAACGTCAATTATTGATCAAAGGGATCCAACAAATCCATTACAAAAAGTTTGAATTATTAACCAATCTGTAAATGCATGGTGTGGATACTTTCTAAGTAGATCTTTAAATCTTTCTCAGGATTCATAAATTGATTCCCCTTCAAACTGACAAAAAGATGTAATATTATTTCTAAGCTTAACAACTTTCAAAGGTGAGAAATATTTAGATAAATTTTTTTTGTGATAAATCTCCCCAAGTTCTGATAGATCTAGGAGCTAACGAGTTTAACCACATCTTAGCTTTATCCCTTAGTGAAAATGGAAAAAGTCTAAGTCTTACGGTATCATTCGACACTCCATCATATTTAAAACTAGCACACAATTCTAGAAAACTAACAAGGTATAAATTAAGATCTTAAGTTGGTGTTCCCCCAAACTGATTGTTTTGAACCATTTGGATAATAGCAAGTTTAAGCTCAAATGAATTTACAGCTACAATAAAGTTTTGTATACTTAAATGAATCTAATCTACTGTAGGATTAGCGTAATCTCATAAAGGTCTCTGATGATGTTCGTTTTCATTTCCAGCATTACTCAATACAAGCCATTTTGCTAATGTGGTCTATCTCTTTTTCTTGTTTTCATTTATTTCTAATTGTTCTTTCTAACTCAGAATTGTAAGGTACTAAATTTTTTGATTTTACACTATGCATAAACAGATACAACAAGTAATTTAAAAATAAGCAAACACACTTAAATAAGAAAATATTTTAAATAAAATACAAACACTCTTTTTCTTTTAGTTTTTAAAATAAGAATACTATAAATTATAAATAAATTACTACTACTTTCGGTTACATCTCCGGTGACGGCACCAAAAACTTGGTGGCGGGTGCATTTTATTTATTAATTTTGCAAGTATTTTCTATATTACAAAATAAACATGACAGATACAATAACAAATATGCAAGTTAATCTCAACAAAATAACTTTCATCATGAAAATAGTTTTATCTTTTATTAATCTTTAAACTGTCATATCCACTTTAAAAATAATGCAAGTATCTGTATCACTCAAGTAATAAAGGGCTCTAATGGAGTCCTAGATATCGATCCCATAGAGAAGTTGGAAATGCCTGTAAGTAAGTTCCTAAAATTATAATGTAAAGTATTATTTTAAAAATTCAAAAGTAAAGTGCAAAATTTGAATATCAAGTAACAGGTGAATGCTAAATAAAATGTAGTTGAAAGAAAAAGTTAACTAAACTAAATGCTAAAGTTTCAAAAGTAAATTTAAGAAAATTAAAATTGTAATGTTATGATGGAAAGTTCAAATTTTAAAAAGCATCCTTCCCCCTTTACAATAAGTATATGGTTTGTGAAGAAATTAAAATCATTTGAAAACATATATAAAAACTATTTTGGACCAAATAAGAGCAAAACTATTCCTTTCCCTCTTCCGAGTGCATAAGAAACATTAATTAATCCAGAGTTTGATCCCTAATTCTATGGTTAGGCTAGGAGGATACTGGCTGCCACTCCAGAGCTCCCATAACTCCCTCCCCTGAGGGCTAACATGCTCACATTTGTTTCCAATCTACTAGACCAAATTGGAGATTTTAATCTGTTACCTTAAAATCTCTAATTTTGCATTCAACAAATTATATTTACCTATTTATTTGCACTCAACCCCATGAATGAAATAGTCTCTCATGAAATCAAATGTGATTCTCCCCATGTTGTGCAAATCATTGCCCTTTCGGAACATATGTTTCTCAACACATTTTAACATTTCAATTGGCCAAATTGAAAAGTAAATGAAGATTGGAGTTCAAATCATCACAAATTATTGACATTTAATACCATATAAAATAAAATCAATTTTTCACAAAACCATATTTCAAAATAAGGAGAAGAATAAAGAAGGCTACTCAGAATTCATGAGAAGGATACGACAAAACGCAAATTTCATTAATAAAAACAAGTTTGAAAAATAAAATAAATAAAAGAGACAACTTATCTCACAATCCGTCCCAAGCAAACTCCTAGAAGTTCTCTCCAAGTCTTTTTCTCCTTACAAGTACTCTCATTTCTCTCTTAGAAGTGTAATGAAAAAAAAATCTCTCACCTCCCCTCTCCTCTTACATTCCTTGAAGAAAATCTCCAAGCCCTTGACTTTCTCTCTCACTCTCTCACGGCACACCCTCTCTAAACTCACGCCAAAAAAATACTCTTCAAACTCTAGACTTCCCTCTCTTTTATTGAAGGTTGCCTTCCTCCAGAAAGAATTCAAAATTCCTTTCAAAATTCTATCCAAAAGTCAACTCTTTTGAATTCAAAAGACATGTCCATTGATCTAAAAGACATATCACTTTATAAAAGAACCTTTCAAAGTGTTTAGATGCATTGAAATACTCCAAGGGATTTTTAGAACAAGTGCCCCTTTGAAATTCGAGCAAAATTAATCTTGAATCGCCTTAATCAGCAAAAAGTCATCCATGGCGCACTTGACGCCAAATTTGGTGCATCATGCACCAACTATCTGTCAAATGGCACATCTAGTGCCAATCTGGCACATCATGCGCCAGTTTCATTTAATGCCAATTCGGTACATTTGGTGCCATTTCGCCCTATCTGGCGCATCATGCACCAGAATTTGAAACTTCGTTGTTTTGGCTCCAAATTTCGTCCTTTTTGCTATTTTTGATCCAAATGCCTAAAATTGATATACGTACAACAAAAACATAAAAATAACCTTCTTTAAACTACAATTTCACCAAAAATAAGTATAAAATATACACTTAAAATAACATATTATTTTGCTGCATAGTAGCCACACCCTCAACTGGTCCTCTTATTTTTTATTCTTGCAATTTATTTAAATTTCTTGCAAAATTAAATATATGTTACAAGTTCTAACATTTTAGTGGGAGCAGCGAGAAGATGGCATGTATGCTTTTAAAATTTTATTTATTTTATGTCATTTCATTTACTGTAAATTACTACTGCTTTTACATACCATACATGCTTGGTTATGGATTTTACTTCAACTGCATAACAAAACCATTTTTAAAAAAATTAATCAACATTTTTTTTCAAAATTAAATTAAATTGTTTTAAAGATAACCATAAATCCTTTGAAATACAACTTCATGACATGCTCTTTTGAATTTACGGGAGTCCCTCGGACGAGGTAACCCACAGTTGCTAACGAGATCTCACTGGTTTAAATGAGCTTAACGATCCTGATTTTCTATATAGATGGATGTAAAATGCGATGTATGTGATTATATGATTAATTTCCTTAATAATTATTTTTAATTTTCAACGACGCCAAAAACCTGATCTAATACAAAGGCTTGGTGAATTTTTCACTATGAAGCAAAAAAGAATGCAGTTATAATATTGCAATATGGGATATTACGCAAGTATACATATCATTATCAAGTAATATAGAACTTACTGATTAAGTCCCAAATATCAAACCCACAGGAAGAATTGGATTTAAATAACAAAATACTTATCAAAATAGATTTTTACTCAAACTTAAGATGCTACAATATAAATGAAAGTTTGATTTTTTTTGTGATTTTTGATAATTGAAAATAAAGTGCGCAACTAATTAACTTATATAAAATACTTGCAAGATGAAGGCAATATAAGTAAAATAACTTTTTCCTTACCATGAATTAGTGATAAATATAGAAATTCTGTTGTGAAAGTATACTAAATGTGTTGTGCCAAATAGGAGCAATAATATTATTTACCTTTACTAGGGATGTTATAAAGAACATTGGCTAATCTATAGTTTGAATAGTCTTGAAGAGCGGCTAGGCAGGGAAGATACTAGCTTTCACTCTAGAGTTCACTCTTCTCCCTCCACCTGAGGGCTAACATCTCGTATTAAAACCTAAAACTATAATCAAATTGGGAGCTTTAGCATGTCACTCTAAAGTCCTCTAATTCTACACCCTTGAAAATATATTTCCTATTTATTTGCACTCAATCTCATGAACTACATTCTCATTCATGAAATCAATATGTGATTCCAACCTTTTTTGACTGAGACAATACCATCTCGGATTTTACATGTTCTCACAACAGATTTTAACATCTTAATTGGCCAAATGAAGAAGAAAAGTAAGTACAAGGTCTTGAATCATCACAACTTCTTCCAACATTAAAGACTAACACTTCACACAATTTCCTTTAAACAATTAATAACTTATCATTTTAAGGAAAAAGATAAAGAAAAATACTCAAAATTCATGGAGAAAACACAATCACACATGAGTTTAAAAGTAGAAATCAAGCACAGAAACAAGAAATCTAAATTAAAAACCAAGTGTAGTCACAAAGATAAACACTTATCTCAACTTCTCTTCACTAAATGTCATGAAGTTCCTTTTAATTCTTTTCCTTCTCTCACAATACAAATTAATACTCTAAATAAAATAATATAAAGTAAAGGTGACCAACAGTGGCGTTGGTGGTGGTTGTAAACTGGTGGGTGGTTGTTGGCCACTTGGCGGTTGGCTTTGATGATCCAAGTCTTCATTAATAAAAATCCAAGGGGTGCCTTGGTGTCTCTTCAAAAAGGTGTCTCCATTCAATGAATCTTATAGAAGTTGCCTCCTCATAAGCCAATTGAATGAATTTGTGTCCATGGGCTATTTCCCACATTTTTATCAAGGTTTGTTTTAAACACCCCTTCAAAATTCTACTCCAAGTAAATATTTCTTCAAGTAACTAACTTTGGTGCTTAAGCGCGAGGTACTTGACACTTAGACGCGGATCATCTGGCACTTAAGGGCCAATCCTAGGTGCTTAGGTCCCCAGTTCATTTTTGCACATTTCTTCATTTTTGCTCCAAATTTGGCCCTTTTTCACTCCTTTTAGTATTTTCATCCATTTGATTGTATCTACAAGAAAAATACACCAATACCTTTCATTAAAGTGCAATATCTCAAAAAATAGGTATAAAAATGTGTAAAAAAATACTATATATTATAAGTGTATCAAAATCCCTCAAACTTAAGATGTTACTTGTCCTCAAGTGACTTTTCAATTTTAAAAACAAACAGAAGTAGATAATGTATATGAGTTTCTTTAAAAGTTACCAAAATTTTTATTTAGAATTAAAGTAGTCCAATTTAGAAAAAATATTGGTAAATGAGACCAACCTTAAGTTTAGAAATTTTTAATGTTAAGAAATATGAAAATATGAGTTCTTATCTAATNTTCAATTGAATGAATTCTCGTGTTCATGGGCTATTTCCCATGTTTTTATCAAGGGTTGCTTTAAACACCCCTTCAAAATTCTGCTCCAATCAAATATTTCTTCAAGTAACTAACTTTGGTGCTTAAGCGTGAGGTACTTAACACTTAGGTGCGGATCATCTGGCGCTTAAGGGCCAATCCTGGGCGCTTAGGTCCCCAGTTCATTTTTTCACATTTCTTCATTTTTGCTCCAATTGACCCTTTTTCACTCTTTTTAGCATTTTCATCCATTTGATTGTATCTACAAGAAAAATACACAAATAATTTTCATTAAAGTGCAATATCTTAAAACATAGGTATAAAAATGTGTATAAAAATACTATATATTTTAGGTGTATCAAAATCCCTCAAACTTAAGATGTTACTTGTCCTCAAGTGACTTTTCAATTTTAGAAACAAACAGAAGTAGATAATGTATATGAGTTTCCTTAAAAGTTACCAAAGTTTTTATTTAGAAATAAAGTAGTTCAATTTAGAAAAAATATTAGTAAATGAGACCAACCTTAAGTTTAGAAATTTTTAATGTTAAGAAATATGAAAATATGAGTTTTTATCTAATTCAGAAATTATGTAGATTTTCCAAATATAGAATTTAGGCATTTTATTATCTCCACTTAAAAAATTTTATTAAGCATAATTTTATTAACTATATTATATCCTTAAGCTTAAGAGTTTCTCAAGTCTTATACTTTAAGAAGGTCAGATGTGGAACCAAATTTTAATTAGGCACTAATCCTCAAGCTTCTCCTCCCTTTTCTTTCCTTTTCCTTTTTCTTTTTCTTTTTCTTTCTTTTTTCTTTTACTTTTTCTTTTTCTTTTTCAGGCAAGGATTACTATATCTGGATAAGCCTTTAATGGTTTTAAATTCCACTCTTCCTTTCCNAATTCGACACTAATCCTAAAGCTTCTCCTCCCTTTTCTTTTCTTTTTCTTTTTCTTTTTCTTTTTATTTTTCTTTTTTTTTTCTTTTTTTTTCTATTATCTTTTTCTTTTTCTTTTTCTTTTTCAGGCAAGGATTACTATATCTGGATAGGACTTTAATGGTTTTGAATTCCACTCTTCCTTTCCTAAAGCAAAGAGTTGATAATTTTCTTTTACTTGAAAACATAATAATAATTTTAAAAAATAATTTCAATAAAAGAATTTTAAGTTTTGAAAATAAAAGGTCAAAATTTCTAAATTTTTCAAAAATATAATTTTTCTTACTAAATATAATTACACTATATTTAGCATTTTCCACATTGAAAATTTTTAACTTTAAGTTTTTCTTCATTATTGCAAATTTTAACTAAATTCTCTTACTCATTTCTAAAATTAAAATTTTACTTCTCTAATATAACTTCATATACATAATCATTTTTCAAATCAAAATAAATNTAAAGGTGACCGACAGTGGCGGCGGCGGTGGTTGTAAACTTTGGTGGGTGGTTGCTGGCCACTTGGCGGTTGGCTTTGATGATCCAAGTCTTCATTAATAAAAATCCAAGGGGTGCCTTGGTGTCTCNTCTTATCATGAATTAGTGATAAATATAGAAATTCTGTTGTGAAAGTATACTAAATGTGTTGTGCCAAATAGGAGCAATAATATTCTTTACCCTTATTAGGGATGTTATAAAGAACATTGGCTAATCTATAGTTTGAATAGACTTGAAAACCGGCTAGGCAGGGAAGATACTAGCTTTCACTCTAGAGTTCACTCTTCACCCTCCACATAAGGGCTAACATCTCGTATTAAAACCTAAAACTATAATCAAATTGAGAGCTTTAGCATTTCACTCTAAAGTCCTCTAATTCTACACCCTTGAAAATATATTCCCTATTTATTTGCACTAAATCTCATGAACTACATTCTCATTCATGAAATCAATATGTGATTCTGACCATTTTTTTACTGAGACAATACCATCTCGGATTTTTCATGTTCTCACAATAGGTTTTAACATCTTAATTGGCCAAATGAAGAAGAAAATGAAGTGCAATGTCTTGAATCATCACAACTTCTTCCAACATTGAAGACTANATAAGACTTCTATGCAGTGGAGTATAACTAAAAAGCAAATAAATATACTAGCAAACAAACATGAATGCAACATAAGGAAAAATAATTGGTAGTAAATTGAAAATTTTAAACATGTAGCTTAAAGTAACAAGTTAGCTAAATTCTAAACCTTTCTAGATATCTACACAGTTAAAATAATTACTACCACTAAAACATTCTAACAACACTCAAATACAATTACATCATAGAAGGTGTACTAAACAAAACACAACATAAAAAAAATAGCAGACTCAATACTCTCAACGGAACTCAATAAAAAATTGCAGAATTTCTGCACCATCCCCAATTCATAATAACACAAATAGAAAAATACATA
This sequence comes from Phalaenopsis hybrid cultivar, assembly GCA_002079205.1. Taxonomy (NCBI): domain Eukaryota; kingdom Viridiplantae; phylum Streptophyta; class Magnoliopsida; order Asparagales; family Orchidaceae; genus Phalaenopsis; species Phalaenopsis hybrid cultivar. The sequence continues at coordinate 365,460 of JXCR01147344.1, forward strand.
AAATAGAAAACAGAACTACAAATCCGCTAAGCATCATCTTCCACATTGATCTTGACAGTTTCTATGGAACAGTATAACATTTTATGCAGTTATATTCTCCACTTGTCTTTCCTACTTTGAAACAACACCAAAAACTTGATTCTGAAGAAAATAAGAATTCTATTTTTTAATTTATATATATATTGGGATACTATGCAAGTATACGTATCATTATCAAGTAATATAGGACTTTTTCATTAAGCCCCGAATATCAAACCTACAAGGATTGTTCACAATATGCACTATTAGGTAACAAACTTCTATTTTAAAAATACAATTACTTAAACTAAAGATATTATCACAGTAATTAAAGTTCAATTCTTTTTAGTACTTTTGATATTTTGATAAAACAGTAACAACTGAAGATGAAATATCTTTTTTCTTATCATGAATCAAAAACAAGTATAGGAATTCTTTTGTGGAAGTATGCAAAATTTTGTTGTGTTAAATAGGAGAAATATTATTCTTTACCGTTACTAGAGATGCTATCAAGAATATTGGTTAATTTAAAGTTTGAATAGTTCTGAAGACTGGCTAGGCAGGGAAGATACTAGCTCTCACTCTAGAGTTCTCTCGATTCCCTCCACCTGGGGGCTAACATCGTGTATCAAAACCTAAAACAATAAACCAATTTGGGGGCTTTTACCTGTCACTTTAAAGTTCTCTAACTCTACACCCTTTAATGATTATTTCCCTATTTATTTGCACTCAATCATATGAATTACATTCTCATCCATACAATCTCATGCGATTCTTTCTAATTGTTGACTGAGACAATACCAGTCCGGTTCTTACATGTTCTCACAATAAATTTTAACCAATTGTTGACTTAGACAATACCAGCCCGGTTCTTACATGTTCTCACAACAAATTTTAACATCAATTGTTGACCGAGACATTACCATCTCAGTTCATACATGTTCTCACAATAAATTTTAACATCTCGATGGGCCAAGTCAAGAAGTAAATGAAGTACATGGAGTTAAATCACACAACTTAATCCAATATTAAAGATCAATACTCTCCACAACTTCCATCTAATACTTTATTTACTTATCATTTTAAGGAAAAAATTAATGAAAACTACTAAGAATTCATGGAGAAAACAAAATCACACTTTAGTTTAAAAGCAAAAATCATTATCAAACCAACAAGAAGTATGAATTAAAATCAAATGTAGTAACAAAAAGATAAAAACTTAGCTCAAATCCTCCATCAGACTCTTGAAGTTTCTTTGAATCGCTTCTCTTCTTACAACACTCTTAACTCTCAAAAACTAGAAACTAAAACTAAAATAAAGATAGATATTCACGTCTTATTGTCTCTCTCATAAATCACAACAAAGAAGAGCCTAAAAGAAATACTTAAAGAGACTAGAAGCAACCCTTGAGGAGACTAGAAGCAGCCCTTAAGAAGTTCCAAGCCTCTTTTTTTTATAGTTTTCCAAGAGGTGTCTTGATATCTCTTCAAAATGTGTCCAAATTTAATGTATTCTCCAAAGGATACCTCCTTTCACAAGTCTTTCAACCATATTTTTTTTTCTAGTGGTCATAACCACCGTCTTTAGCCAATAGGCGTCAAATGTCCCTTCGAAATTTGTGAAAATGAATTAACCCGTCAAGTAACTATCACCGGCGCTTAAGCACTGGGCGTCTGGTGCTTAGGTGAAGCCTACTCTATTTCACCGACGCTTATGCACCGGATCTGGCGCTTAGGCGTCAAAATAATTTTGCACCATTTTTGCATTTTTGCTCCATACTTGATCCTTTTTCATTCTTTTTGTCATTTTTCACCTTTTTAGTTGTATCTGGAGAAAAAAACACACAAATAACTACCACTAAAGTGCAATAACTCAAAAATAGGTATAAAAATGTGTATAAAAATATTTTGTATTTTAGGTGTATCAATATCCCCCACTTAAAAAGTTAATTTTTCTCAAGTGACACTTCAATATTTAAAAACCAAATAAGTATGATTATGTACATGAGTTTCTTTAGGAGGTTCTAAAATTTTGTTTTAGAAATATAGTTGTCTAAATTAGAAAAAATTATAGTGAATGAGACCAACTTAAAGTTTAGAAATCCTTAAAATGAAGAAGTATAAAAAATATGAGTTCCTATCTAATTCAGAAATACTTGTAGATTTTCCAGATATAGAACTTAGGCATTTTGTTTCCTTCACTTAAAAAAATTTATTAATTATAATTTTACTTACTATATTATATTCTTAAGCTTAAGAGTTTCTCAAGACTTATACTTTAAAAAGATCAAATGTGGAACCAATTTTTTATTAGGAACTAATCCTCAAGCTTCTCCTTCCTTTTTTAACTTTTTCTTTTCTTTTTCTTTTTCTTTTTCTTTTTCTTCTTTCTTTTTTTCTTTTGCTTTTTTTTGTTTGTTTTTTATTAGGGAAGGATTATTATATCTGGATAGACCTTTAATAATTTTGAATTCCACTCCTCCCTTCCTAAAGTAAAGAATTGGTATTTTTCTTTTACTTAAAACATAATAATAGCTTATGAAAATTTTTTTTGATAAAAGAAATTTAAGTTTCAAAAATAAAATTCTAATCCTTCCAATTTTTTTTAAATTATAATATCTCTTACTAAAGATAATTACGCAATATTTATCATTTCTACATTTAAAAACTTTTTAACTTTAAATTTTTCTACATCGCTTACAAAATTTTAACTAAATTTTCTTACTCATTTCTATAATCAAAATTTTACTTCCCTAATACAACTTCATATATAACATCATTTTTGTTTTCAAATCAAATTCACTTGTAGCACATTTGAGAGCAAATAAAATTTAAGTTTTTAAAATACTTTTCATTCCCCCCCCCCCATACTTAAATTTTTAACAAGATTTAACATTTTAGCAAATGATATATAGGCAGGAATGAAAAGTAAAATACATGCTTACAAGAATTTTTACACCTTATTGATACAAGTGCAAAAAAATTTAAAACAAGAGTAAAATGATTTTTTATCAATTTTTTATCATTTTAATTTTAATTTAACATGTGGAGATTCATAAGACTTCTAAGTAGTGGGTAACAACATATAAGCAAACAAACACATTGACTTTGACTTCACAATCTCAACATAAAAACAAACACACTGATATAAAAGAAAAGACAGTGTAGCAATTTTCTTAAATTGAAGTTAAAACTAAAGCTAGTAAGATTTTTAACTTTCTTAATACTCAAAAATAAGTTCAACACTAACTANGTAAGACTTCTATGCAGTGGAGTATAACTAAAAAGCAAAAAAATATGCTAGCAAACAAACATGAATACAACATAAGGAAAAATAATTGGTAGTAAATTGAAAATTTTAAACATGTAGCTTAAAGTAACAAGTTAGCTAAATTTTAAACCTTCCTAGGATTCTACACAGTTAAAATAATTACTACCACTAAAAGATTCTAACAACACTCAAATACAATTACATCCTAGAAGGTGTACTAAACAAAACACAACATAAAAAAAAAATAGCAGACTCAATACTCTCAACGGAACTCAATAAAAAATTGCAGAATTCCTGCACCATCCACAATTCATAATAACACAAACAGAAAAATACATAAAATAGAAAACAGAACTACAAATCCGCTAAGCATCATCTTCCACATTGATCTCGACAGTTTCTATGGAACAGTATAACATTGTATGCAATTATATTCTCCACTTGTCTTTCCTACGTTAAAACAACACCAAAAACTTGATTCTACAGAAAATAAGAATTCTACTTTTTAATTTATATATATATTGGGATACTACGCAAGTATACGTATCGTTATCAAATAATATAGGACTTTCTCATTAAGCCCCGATCATCAAACCCACAAGGATTGTTCACAATATGCACTATTAGGTAACAAACTTCTATTTTAAAAAGACAATTACTTAAACTAAAGATATTATCACAGTAATTAAAGTTCAATTCTTTTTAGTATTTTTGATATTTTGATAAAACTGTAACAACTTTTAAAGATAACTTCAGTTTTTGTAAGATAAAAAACACTGAATATGAAATATCTTTTTTCTTATCATGAATCAAAAATAAGTATAGGAATTCTTTTGTGGAAGTATGCAAAATTCTGTTGTGTCAAATAGGAGAAATATTATTCTTTACCATTACTAGAGATGCTATCAAGAATATTGGTCAATTTAAAGTTTGAATAGTTCTGAAGACCGGCTAGGCAGGGAAGATACTAGCTCTTACTCTAGAGTTCTCTTGATTCCCCCCACCTGGGGGCTAACATTGTGTATCAAAACCTAAAATAATAAACCAAGTTGGGGGCTTTAACCTGTCACTTTAAAGTTCTCTAATTTTACACCCTTCAACGATTATTTTCCTATTTATTTGCACTCAATCATATGAATTACATTCTCATCCATACAATCTCATGTGATTCTACCAATTGTTGACTTAGACAATACCAGCCCGGTTCTTACATGTTCTCACAACAAATTTTAACATTATTTCCAAATTTATTTGCACTAAATCATATGAATTACATTCTCATTCATACAACCTCATGTGATTCTTTCTACCTATTTGCACTCAATCATATGAACTACATTCTCATTCATACAACCTCATGTGATTCTTTCCAAATGCACTCAATCATATGAACTACATTCTTATTCATACAACCTCATGTGATTCTTTCCAATTGCCGAGACAATACCATCTCAGTTCATACATGTTCTCACAACAAATTTTAACATCTCGATGGGCCAAGTCAAGAAGTAAATGAAGTACATGGAGTTAAATCATCACAACTTAATTCAATATTAAAGATCAATACTCTCCACAACTTCCATCTAATACTTTATTTACTTATCATTTTAAGGAAAAAATTAATGAAAACTACTGAGAATTCATGGAGAAAACAAAATCACACTTTAGTTTAAAAGCAAAAATCATTGTCAAACCAATAAGAAGTATCAATTAAAATCAAATGTAGTAACAAAAAGATAAAAACTTAGCTCAAATCCTCCACCAGACTCTTGAAGTTTCTTTGAATCGCTTCTCTTCTTACAACACTCTTAACTCTCAAAAACTAGAAACTAAAACTAAAATAAAGATAGATATTCACGTCTTATTGTCTCTCTCATAAATCACAGCAAAGAAGAATTTAAAAGAAACACTTAAAGAGACTAGAAGCAACCCTTGAGGAGACTAGAAGCAGCCCTTAAGAAGTCCCAAGCCTCTCTTTTTTATAGTTTTCCAAGAGGAGTCTTGATATCTCATTAAAATGTGTCCAAATTTAATGTATTCTCCAAAGGATGCCTCCTTTCACAAGTCTTTCAACCATATTTTTATTTCTAGTGGTAATAATCACCGTCTTTAGCCAATAGGCGTCAAATGTCCCTTTGAAATTTGTCAAAATGAATTAACCCGTCAAGTAACTGTCACCGGCGCTTAAGCGCGGGGCCTCTGGTGCTTAGGCGTAGCCTACTCTATTTCACCGACGCTTATGCACCGGATCTGGTGCTTAGGCGTCAAAATAATTTTGCACCATTTTTGCATTTTTGCTCCATATTTGATCCTTTTTCATTCTTTTTGCCATTTTTTACCTTTTTAGTTGTATCTGGAGAAAAAACACACAAATAACTACCATTAAAGTGCAATATCTCAAAAATAGGTATAAAAATGTGTATAAAAATATTTTGTATTTTAGTTGTATCAAAATCCCCCAAACTTAAAATGTTAATTATTCTCAAGTGACACTTCAATCTTTAAAAACCAAATAAGTATGATTATGTACATGAGTTTCTTTAGGAGGTTCTAAAATTTTGTTTTAGAAATATAGTTGTCTAAATTAGAAAAAATTATAGTGAATGAGACCAACTTAAAGTTTAGAAATCCTTAAAATGAAGAAGTATAAAAAATATGAATTCCTATCTAATTCAAAAATACTTGTAGATTTTCCAGATATAGAACTTAGGCATTTTGTTTCCTTCACTTAAAAAATTTTATTAATTATAATTTTACTTACTATATTATATTCTTAAGCTTATGAGTTTCTCAAGACTTATACTTTAAAAAGATCAGATGTGGAACCAATTTTTTATTAGGAACTAATCCTCAAGCTTCTCCTTCCTTTTTTAACTTTTTCTTTTCTTTTTCTTTTTCTTTTTCTTCTTTCTTTTTTTCTTTTGCTTTTTTTTGTTTGCTTTTTATTAGGGAAGGATTATTATATCTGGAAAGACCTTTAATAATTTTGAATTCTACTCCTCCCTTCCTAAAGTAAAGAATTGATATTTTTCTTTTACTTAAAACATAATAATAGCTTATGAAAAATTTTTTTGATAAAAGAAATTCAAGTTTCAAAAATAAAATTCTAATCCTTCCAATTTTTTTTAAATTCTAATATCTCCTACTAAAGATAATTACGCAATATTTATCATTTCTACATTTAAAAACTTTTAACTTTAAATTTTTCTACATCGCTTTTAAAATTTTAACTAAATTTTCTTACTCATTTCTATAATCAAAATTTGACTTCCCTAATATAACTTCATATACATCATCATTTTTCTTTTCAAATCAAATTCACTTGTAGCACATTTGAGAGCAAATAAAATTTAAGTTTTTAAAATATTTTTCGTTCCCTTCCCCCATACTTAAATTTTTAAGAAGATTTAACATTTTAGCATATGATATATAGGCAGGAATGAAAAGTAAAATACATGCTTACAAGAATTTTTACACCTTATTGATACAAGTACAAAAAAATTTAAAACAAGAGTAAAATGATTTTTTATCAAATTTTTATCATTTTAATTTTAATTTAACATGTGGAGATTCATAAGACTTCTAAGTAGTGGGTAACAACATATAAGCAAACAAACGCATTGACTTTGACTTCACAATCTCAACATAAAGACAAACACACTGATATAAAAGAAAAGACAGTGTAGCAATTTTTTAAATTGGAGTTAAAACTAAAGCTAGTAAGATTTTTAACTTTCTTAATACTCGGAAATAAGTTCAACACTAACTAACTAAAGCACACTACACATCTTACTTCACACAACTACTACCATAAAATCTAATCACAATACTAAAAACAAAACACAAAACACAACTATTACATTAACAATTAAACATAACACCTCAACACAGCAAAAGATCTGCAACAACAACAACAAAAAGTACAACAGTAGCAAGTTCACACAATATAGTACTTCAAATTATTATAAATTTAAAACAACCTTAGTCCTCCTCATCATTATCATCATTAGTGTCACTGCTATCCCAAAATGTTGCAAGCTCATAATATGAATATTTTGGATATGAAGGAAATTCCATTATGTGGTTACCCCTAATGAGGCTCTCCAAAGATGAGTGATATTTCTCCTCATAATCACTATTGCTTCTGCCATATCCATCAATATGATCTACAAAATTTTCTAAATTTTGTATCTTATTTGTGGTAAAATTAATATTATCCATCATTCTCTTCAATAATTGATCCTGAGATTTAGTAGGCTGACCTCCGGATGTAGATGGTCTCGAGGTAGATGGTCTAGATGTAAAAGCACCAGAGGTAGAAGCAGTTGACGTTGCCGTTCCATAACTATGAAAATCCTCCTCTCCATCCAAAAATAGAGTTCTCCGAATATGATTTCACATTCACACTAGTAATGGGCTTTAAGGGTATCAGCATTTCTTCCCAACTATCATATCTAACTCCTGCTTGCTCACACAAATAGAAGAATAAGGAAGCAAATCCAAAACCTGCAGTAATAGCAGTAGTAGCATAATTGATGATAGTCTGGTAGATAAGTGCCCCAATGTTGACAGGTTTAATCTGTTGAATATAATAATTTAACGTCGCTCTTTCTCTAGTAACTTCACTAAGATGATTAGTCGGCAGTAGACGAGCTAAAATAAAATAATGCTATGGCTTTGAGGTGGCATTTAACTTTGAAGTGGAAAAGTTAACTCGCCTTTCATTTATAATCTTCCAGAGTCCTCTTCTAACAATCAAATATGAAATAATCTCATCTAACTCTGTCTCAGCAGGACTATAGTTTGAATAAAAACACTAAGTATTGGGGGGCAACTGGTAAAACATGTTAATTACCTCAGGAGAAAATGGTACTGATTTTCCTCTGACCTTAACTTGATTTTCTTCTGCCGCTAAGAGATTAACATAAAACTCCCAAACTACATAAATCAACACTACAGCAGAAAAACAACTGAATCGTTCTACTATTGATGAACAATTAAATCTTCAACAGGCCCTCCCGGATTTTTAAAACATCACTCCTGCACAAGTTTTCATGATTGCAGAGCATCACTATACTGATCTTCAGGTTTTGAACTCACAAATTTACTTGAATTGAAGTGGGACTTCCCCTTTCTCCTCTTCATTCTTGGTGCCATTTCTAAATTTTTTTAAAAATTCTAAATTAAATCCATGAATCAAGTCTAAACTACTAAACTCAACTCTTATAAGTTTAAACTACAATTTTTATGTATTTTTTATAGATTTTTCTCCAATTTTCACCATGAATAGTGGTTTTTGGGTATCTTCAAATGTACTCAAAATACATGGTGAAAATCCAAAATTTCTACATAGAAATGAAGCTCTTACCTCAAGAAACCAAATCTAGCAAATTTGGCTCAAATCCACCAAGAAATCTCCAAAATAAGGTTTTCCCTAAACTCAAAATTGCGAAACTCAGAGGAAGAAGATGATGGCAAGAGCAAAAATGGAAATTTTTGTGGTTATTTTTCAGTTTTAACCATTTGTGAACCAGTTTTTGTGAACCGGTGCTTAAGCGCAGATATTTGGGGCTTAGGCACCTGCCTCTTGGGTTGCCTCACACTTAAGTGTGGGGTTGTGGCGTTTAAACGCCAGTGCACGATCTTGTATGTTTTTTATCGTAATTAAAATGGACCGTTAGCCTAAGTAAACCACCCCTAAATGGTCTTATAGCACTTACATAACTATTTTTTTCCCCTTTAACTCTCCTCTTTCTCAAAATTCTCTAATATTACTAATTCAATTCAAAGTAAAAATAACACAATTTTTTCACAAACAAACACTTATATTCATTCACAAACTATTACAAACAACATACAACACATAATTCTCATTCCAAAGAGCCTCAAATGAGAAAATCTCCTAAATACAAGCACTAAAAAAACTTACACAATAAAACACATAATTTCATAAACACTAAAAACAAGACCTAACACTAAAACATATATGAACTCCTAACAAGCAAATCTTACCGTTGAACTTAATTACATTCTTCATTTTTTTGGAACAAATTCATGTCTCTCATTAGTCTCTTTTTGGGCATTTAGAATATAGAGTTGATAAATCAGATGATGGTGATGAGCTTTGGTACAATCTTCTTCAATCCATTTCTGCTTAAGATACATCACCTTATCTGCTTCCTCTATATAACTGGTATGGCTAAATTACATTTTCAATTTTCATCCAATATGCTTTAGATGTGCATTAACTTCATTTACCTTAGCCTCAATTGAAGCCACGTCGGCCTCAATTTTGTTGATCATTTCTGCTATTCCATCAATAGTAACGGCTAAGAAACTGTTATACATCTCTTATACATTCTGACTCATGAATTTCTTCCTCATGGCCTCTCCCTTTTTCTTCAAATCCATCTCCCATGAAGATATTTTCTTCAAATCTCTCTTTCTCTTAAACTTTTAGGGTTAGAATTTGAATTTTGGTGAAAATTTTTTATAAAACCCTTCTATATATAGGCCAAAATCCTTCCTATAACTCTTAGACACATCCTAAAATTACCATGGCATGTTTAAGTTAACCAATTTGCAGATAAATCTTCTAGAAATCAAAATTCATACATGATTTTTGTTGTTCGTGCTTATGCGCCAAATATTGGCTCTTAAGCGCTAGTGCTTGATTTAGCACCTGGCAACTTAATGTCCAAATACTCATTTTAACATGTCTAAATCACTTAATAAACTCTTAAAATCATTACTAACACATAATAGTCTTAAAATACTACCCCAAATTTTCTTAATCTCACACAAAAAAACATTTAAAACAAAAGCACATTGATAACTCTTGGTTGCCTCCCATAGAGCATTTGGTTTTACGTCGTCAGCCTGATGTAACCAGTGCTTATTTTGGTTGACACAAAATCATACGATCATTTATTTTAAGTTAATCCCCTATAAAATAGGGATTTATTCATGACTATTCACTATAAATATTTTCTTAAATTTAGGATTTTTAATATCCACAACTCCATATGGATAAACTTTTATCACAACAAATGGGCCCATCCACCAAGACTTAAGTTTGCCTAGAAATAATCTTAACCTTGCATTATATAGCAAAATAAGTAGCCCTGGCTGAAAATTTTTAATAAGATTCCTTCGATCATGCCACGTTCTCATCTTTTCTTTGTAAATTTTAGCACTCTCATAAGATTCATTCCTTATCTCTTCAAGCTCATTTAATTGCAATAACCTTTTCTCACTAGCATCCTTTAAATTATTACTGAACTCCTTAATCACCCAATATGCTTTATTCTCATGTTCAACTGGTAAATGACAAGCTTTCCCAAATATTAGCCTATATGTGGACATTCTTATAGGGGTTCTGTATGCAGTCCAATAATCCCACAAAGCATAGTCAAGTTTGACTGACCAATTCATTTTTTTTAGATTCACATATGTTTCCATAGTTCTTTTAATTTCACAATTGGATAATTCAGCCAAACCACTTGTCTGAGGATGATAAGAAGTAGCAATTCTATGGTTTATATAATATTTCCTTAATAATTTCTCCATTATAACATTTCTGAAATGACTTCCCCTGTGAGTTATGATCACTCTAGGCATCCCAAATCAACAAAATATATTTATTATTAAAACTTTTGCAACACTTTGAGCATCACATTGAGGTAAAGCTACAACTTTGGTCCATTTGGATACATAGTCCACTACTGACAGTATATATAAATTTTTGAAAGATGGTATAAATGGTCTCATAAAAAATAATCCCAAAACATCAAATATTTCAACTTCCAACATATAGTTGAGGGACATCTCATTTCTTCTAGAAATATTGCCTACACGTTGACATCTATAACAAGTTTTGATATAAACATTAACATCTCTAAAGATAGTAGGCTAACAAAATCCATATTGTAAAATTTTGTATGTTTTTTAATCAACGCCAAAATGTCCCCAAAATTAGAATTATGACACTTTTGGATNTTCCTTCAACCATTTGGGGTGTTGGAGAAAAATTCATTCCAATTTGGTCTATCTTCTTAGATAAAGTAGCAACTTGACATGAAATCATTGAAATAACATCCTTATTATGAATGCTAGCTACTTTCTTAGGATTTGCCCTATTAGAAGGCCATTGAAAATTATTTGTAGCAATTTCTTCAATTAATGAATAAGCTTCATCAAAGGGTTAAGACATTAATGAACCTCCAACAACAACATCTATAATAGATCTAAGGGATCCTACAAACTGATCCCGATTTTTTATATGTAAGGATTTATGAAGTTGACACCACTACATCGCCAAAAACTTGACATGAAANCGAATAATAAAATCCTTCCCTTATTTATATAAATTTGGGTAATCCCAAAAATAAGTCTTAGCTTCATATTTAAATTTCCTCTTTTGTTGGTATGTCATTCCATAGGGTATAATATCACTAACAAGAATGTTCACAATGTTGTCTGATCCCGATTTTTTATATGTAAGGATTTATGAAGTTGACACCACTACATCGCCAAAAACTTGATCATTCTATGAAAATTAAGTTGTGTAAAATATATATAATTATATTTAATTAATAATGAGATTCTATGCAAGTATACGTATCATTATCAATTAATTAAGGACTTTATATTTAAGCCCAAAATATCGATCCCACAGGAAAGGTGTAAATTGACAATTATAAGTTTTACTAGGAAATTTACAGAAAATCAAACGAAATCACTGNAAAACTCTTAAAATCATTACTAACACATAATAGTCTTAAAATACTACACCAAATTTTCTTAATCTCACACATAAAACATTTAAAACAAAAGCACATTGATAACTATTGGTTGCCTCCCATAGAGCATTTGGTTTTACGTCGTCAGTCTGATGTAACCAGTGCTTATTTTGGTTGACACAAAATCATACGATCACTTATTTTAAGTTAATCCCATATAAAATAGGGATTTAGTCATGACTATTCACTATAAATATTTTCTTAAATTTAGGATTTTTAATATCCACAACTCCATATGGATAAACTTTTATCACAACAAATGGGCCCATCCACCAAGACTTAAGTTTGCCTAGAAATAATCTTAACCTTGCATTATATAGCAAAATTAGTAGCCCTGGTTGAAAATTTTTAAAAAGATTCCTTCGATCATGCCACGTTCTCATCTTTTCTTTGTAAATTTTAGCACTCTCATAAAATTCATTCCTTATCTCTGCAAGCTCATTTAATTGCAATAACCTTTTCTCACTAGCATCCTTTAAATTATAATTGAACTCCTTAATCACCCAATATGCTTTATTCTCATGTTCAACTGGTAAATGACAAGCTTTCCCAAATATTAGTCTATATGTGGACATTCTTATAGGGGTTCTGTATGCAGTCCAATAATCCCACAAAGCATAGTCGACTTTGACTGACCAATTCATTTTTTTTGGATTCACTGATTTTTCCATAGTTCTTTTAATTTCACGATTGGATAATTCAGCCAAACCACTTGTCTGAGGATGATAAGAAGTAGCAATTCATTGGTTTATATAATATTTCTTTAATAATTTCTCCATTATGACATTTCCGAAATGACTTCCCCTGTAAGTTATGATCCCAAATCAACAAAATATATTTATTATTAAAAGTTTTGCAACACTTTGAGCATCACATCGAGGTAAAGCTACAACTTTGATCCATTTGGATACATAGCACATTACTGACCGTATATATAAATTTTTGAAAGATGGTATAAATGGTCTCATAAAATATAATCCCAAAACATCAAATATTTTAACTTCCAACATATAGTTGAGGGGCATCTCATTTCTTCTAGAAATATTGCCTACACGTTGACATTTATAACAAGTTTTGATATAAACATTAACATCTCTAAAGATAGTAGGCTAACAAAATCCAAATTGTAAAATTTTGTATGTTTTTTAATCAACGCCAAAATGTCCCCAAAATTAGAATTATGACACTTTTGGATAATTTCATAAGTTTCTTCTAAAAGCACACATCTTTGAATAATAAAATCCTTCCCTTATTTATATAAATTTGGGTCATCCCAAAAATAAGTCTTAGCTTCAGATATAAATTTCCTCTTATGTTGGTATGTCATTCCATAGGGTATAATATCACTAACAAGAATGTTCACAATGTTGTCTGAACCCGATTTTTTATATGTACGGATTTATGAAGTTGACACCACTACATCACCAAAAACTTGATCATTCTATGAAAAATAAGTTGTGTAAAATATATATAATTATAGTTAATTAATAATGAGATTCTATGCAAGTATATGTATCATTATCAATTAATTAAGGACTTTCTATTTAAGCCCAAAATATCGATCCCACAGGAAATGTGTAAATTGGCAATTATAAGTTTTACTAGGAAATTTACAGAAAATCAAACGAAATCACTATCACTAATTTTGAATGTTGAGTGTTATCAAAACTAAATTACTTAACTATTAGCAAAACAGAAATGCAAAGTTTAAAAAGTAAAAACTAATCTACTATGTTTATGTAATAAAGATTTCTTATGTGAAAAAGCATCCTTCCCACTATAGTGAGGTTCTAGTGAAATGAGATGAGATAAATGTTTATAATATGTATTGTGCCAAATAAAAGAAATTTTAATTCTCTACCCTTATACAGTGCAGAGAAAATCATTGGCTAATCCTAGGTTTAGTCCCTAAATTCGTGGCTAAGCTAGGAGGATACCGGCTCCCACTCCAGAGCTCCCACTTCCATTCACCTGAAGGCTAACTCTTGTTTTAATTTTTAAACACTATAATTGAATTAGGGATTTTAGGCTGTCACCCTAAAGATTCTCTAATTCTACACCCAATAAAGAATATTTCCCTATTTATTTGCACTTAATTCCANAAATTTTAATTCTCTACCCAGATACAGTGCAGAGAAAATCATTGGCTAATCCTAGGTTTAGTCCCTAAATTCGTGGCTAGGCTAGGAGGATACCGACTCCCACTCCAGAGCTCCCACTTCCATTCACCTGAAGGCTAACTCTTGTTTTAATTTTTAAACACTAAGACCGAATTAGAGATTTTAGGCTGTCACCCTAAAGATTCTCTAATTCTACACCCAACAAAGAATATTTCCCTATTTATTTGCACTTAATTCCATGAACGAATTTCTCCTCAATGAAATCAAATGTGATCCTCACTTTATTGTAGAACTCATACTTCATTTCTTGGATCATATGTTTCACCACATATTTTAACAAGTCAATTGGCCAAATCAAAATGTAAAATAAGTTCGGAGTTAAAAAATCATCACAATTTATTTTATATTTTAATATTGGCACATCATATTATCTCTTTATNAAATTGGCCAAATCAAAATGTAAAATAAGTTCGGAGTTAAAAAATCATCACAAATTATTTTATATTTTAATATTGGCACATCATATTATCTCTTTATTTCACCATATCTCAGAGTAGGGAGAAAGATAGAGGGAACTACTCAAATTTCATAAGAAAGACACAACAAAACATAAATTTCATATATAAAAGAGAGTTCATACAACACTAATAAACAAACAAAAACTTATCTGAAACTCTTTCTCAAAGCAAATCACTCGTAACCTTTCCTTAGAAATGTAGGAAGAANGAGATTTCATAAGAAAGACACAACAAAACATAAATTTCATATATAAAAGAAAGTTCATACAACACTAATAAATAAACAAAAACTTATCTGAAACTCTTTCTCAAAGCAAATCACTCGTAACCTTTCCTTAGAAATGCAGGAGGAAGATATCTCTCACTTTTCTCCTTTTCCAACACTCTTACAGAAAGTTTCACACTAAATATCACCACACAAACTCTAAACTATAAAATAAAAATCACTAATAGAATCCAATATGGTGGTGGAATGAAGATGGATTAGGAAGAATGGAGAAAATGGAGCATGGTGGAACAGTTTGAAGTGAAAAGGAGCCAATTTCTTGATGAATTTTGGCCCCAAATAAAGCCCAAGGTTGATTCTCCAAGACGTGCCTCCAAAAACACTTCAAAAATCATCCAAATACATCAAACCTTCTAGAAATGGTGGTTGAACCTCCTTTAGCGCCGTTAGTGCAAGTCTGGCGTCGTTGGTGCTGAGTAAAAATTTTAGTTGTTTTGTTGTTCAGTGCGGTCGATGCGGTCGGCATTGAGTACTTTTTCAAAAACGTCATTTTGACTCCAAATTTCATCCTTTTTGCTTCATTTTTGCTTTAAGTCCTAAAAATCAATAACCTGCAAGAAAACATCAAAATACCTTCCATTAAGGTGCNGTGCGAGAACAAGGAAACCGTAGGATCCTAATTGGTGTCACTCTAATTAAATTTACTATGCCCTCATAAAATTTAAAGAACTTCAACCATAAGGCCACTTGTTTTGATATCATAACTTGACACACTAGAAAACTCAAACTCTTCGCGGCGAGGAACTTGGAGCTAGCATGGTGGGCAGCACGGCCATCTTCAACAGCAAAAATTGTCTTCCTCTGCTAAACCAATCTCCCTTCCTTAGACTTAAACAACAAAGCCATAGGACTTCGAGGTTGCTTGCTTATGCAACATAAAATTCTCACATTATCTTTAGGCTTTTGTAGAGCCCTGTTATACAATATAAGCCCTAACTCATCTTAGGATTCCGAGGTTGTCGTCCATCACGACCTAAATCCTCTTATCTTCCAGGCTATTTGTGTGATTGTTTCACATCAATGTAAGCCCTAACTAATAAAATTGACAGGATGAAATACTTAAATTTTTCTCCTCTAAATTTAAGCCAAACATTAAGATAGCTTGGGAAGTCACTGAGGTTTGCCTCTGGATCCCTGACATCCCCTAGTTCTTCCTCCTTTGGATTCTACAAAAAAATGTTTCAAATTTGAACCAATCCTTTTTTACACCTCCACTTCTGATCTCATTAAAGAGTCCTACTCTTTGAAATTCCTTGAAGATAATATTTCTTGATTTTTATCGAGAGTCTTCTTAAGTAACTTTGATCATTTACGATGTAATTAATTATAGGGGTTTGCCCTTATAGAAAGCATGCCCGAACCCTGCTTAATATAAACCCTATTTAATCCTTTATATTAAATAGGGGAACTTGTCGACAAATAAAAAGGTTTCGCAGTCCCGACGGAAGTCATACTTTCCTTAGTTTATTTGATCGAGCCTCACCCTCAAGTATTGTGTTTATCCTTCGGGATAGATACAGGATTTGAGGTACAGTGCTCTTTCATTTTAAACTATGAAAAATATGGGGTCAATTTGATTTCATACTTCAACGTCCTTCCGAAGCGGGCGACGAAATTTCAATTCTGGCGACCGACAGCTTCTTATGGGCAACTCCCCACAAACCCCCGAAATAGCGTCGACAAGCATAGAGTTGATTTTTCTAGAGTGACAGGCAAAATTATTTTATCAATTTAGTCTAGAGATTTGAACTAAGGGTCACTGGTAGGTCATAGTGGGTAATCTATAAGCAAGAGACTAGAACCTACCCAACACTACTATACATTTTGACACCAACTTTAGATTAGTCAATGTTATTGGCACAATTCAAAAGAAAGCAAAGAAATTGGTATACTCCTATTTGTCATAATAACACATTTAAGTTTCTAAACAAATTTTGAAATCCTTCACTAATTATAAATTATTGGCAAGGAGAAAGTCTCTTTATTATTTGCATATTGTAGAATTTAGAAAACTTAATTTTCATCTTTAGATAGTTGCTACAATCTAAAGTAAAGTTTTCTTAAAGTTAAAATTCCTGTATTTCATTTTATTGCATACTTGTTTTCAGCTTCCTCGTGGGATTGATATTGAGATTTTTAAAGCAAACTCTATATTACTTAAAACTATATGTATACTTGCGTTACACCACTAGTGAGAAATTTATTTCCATACTCATATTACATTTTTTCTCAATAGCCTCTAAATATAATTTGGATCAAGTTTTCAACATATTAAGAAGTATAAATATCTGTGTAATTGTGGGCCGGGTCAACATGATACCCACTGATGATATCCTCAAGCTTAAAGAGCTTAGAGGCCCATCCTATAGTTTAATCAGTAAAAAAGAGGAAGAATCAATCGATCATCTCTTTTTCTCTTACAAATTTGTATTGTAAGCATGAAGATTGCTGATAGAAAAACTCTCTGTTAATATAATAACCATGGGTTATCTTAGCTTCAAAAATTTTTGGGAGGAGTGGTAAAAAATGAAACTTGAAACTGTACCAATTGTTATTATCTGGTTCACCTAATGACCATAAAAAGTTTAAAATATGAGGAGTTTGGCCTCACTGAGCAACAGGTTGTAATAATTGTATGGCATACATATTGAAAATCATTAAGTATAATCAATTCCTCAACATTTGTAGCATATAGATACGTAAAGTCAATGAAAGAGTTGAAATGTTAACTGCTAAGGTACAATGGTGGAAGTTAATTTCTCTAAGGATCAAAGTAAATACTGATGAAGGTTTTCATCACATGGATGCAAGAATTGGTGGAGTCTTCAAAAACAATTCAAGAAAATGTATTCTCTGCTTTCAATCTCCATTTTATATACATAATGGACTAGAACCTGAAAGTTTTTACTATGTTTTGGGCTTTGAAGCTAGCTAAACGCAAGGGCTAGAACTATCTTTATATTAAATTGGATTAACTTCTTCTTCTTTTTCTAATCATTGATGGTAAAGAGGCTACTCCCAGACATCTCACTCATTGGGTAAATAGAATTAAATCTCTAAGACCCAATCTTCATACAATGTGCCCTTTCATTCATAGAGAAGGAAATAGACCAACCAATTAGCTAACCAAAATGGAGAATTAGTACATCCCCTAACCATCCACTATCTATTCTTTCGTCTGGGGATAGCATGCATATCCTCTATATAAGAACATTTACTGCATAGCTTTTTTATTCAGTATATTGGGTTTATACACATATATACACAGTTTATATATATATATATATATATATATATATATATATATATATATATATAT
>JXCR01147344.1:384455-422652 GCA_002079205.1 Phalaenopsis hybrid cultivar
TATATATATATATATATTAAGAAACTCCATAGTGAATTTTATTAATATTAGGTAAAATTACAAAAGCTTGGAGGTAAATCCATCTAAACTCTGTAAAAAATAACTCACTCAAATAAATCCTAAGGTTCTAACTCTAAGGAATACAACACCCACAAGCTACAAAAAAATATTACAATTATACCTAATACTAAAAAAAGTAATAAATCACCAAATAAAAGAGAATTAGTGTCTAATATAGGGTAATTCCATATCATCCGCATGTATCGGTCTACATAGGTGCGTAGGAGGATGTTTACCAACAAAATCCTCTGTAGCCTTTGATCCTATCATCGCCAGCCAATGAGCAACACCATTGCATATCCTGTAAATAAAGCTCCAACTAATATTTAGGCCTTTAGTCAATTAAGAAATTCTTTTTAAACAAATACTAATATTCTAAGGGGCCTCCTTCTTTTTGGTCAGGTAATCCACAAGTTGGAGTGAATCCACAGACCGAACCAACTTTTTTTCCAATTTGGATTCATTTTTCAGGTAAGAAATTTCATCTTTTCAATCTTAATATCCTTTTCTTTCCAGGCACAATCTTTGGGAGACCCATGTAAACGGACATTCCCACGTATATCTCACTAGGCCTTGGTGAAATGAGTTATGGTTTAATGGGATATCTCTCAGACAATGATAGAAGAGATATGGATTGGTTTCGGTACATAACGATTATTGTCAGAAGGTGGTGGTTGAACAAAATCCCCATTACTATTGAAATTTTGGGTGAATAAAAAAGGTTCCAATAGCTGGTATGAAGCAGAGAAGGTGAATGTCCATCATTAAGATTTATTTAATAAATTTGGGGTACAACCTAAATCTATATAGAATGCAGAGGAAAGAGATATGCTATCTTTGGGGGGGGGGAGGAGAAAGCCTTTAGTTGTAGGGCTACTGATACACCTAAAATATATAGTATTTTTATATATATTCTTATACCTATTTTTGAGATATTGCGCTTTAATGGAAGATATTTGTTTGTTTTTTGTCTTCACATACAACTAAAAAGGTGAAAAATGGTAAAATGAGTGAAAAAGGATCAAATGTGGAGCAAAAATGAAAAAAATGGTGCAAAAGTGTTTTGGCGCCTAAATGCCAGATCTAGCGCTTAAACGCCCGTGAAACAGAGAGGCCGCGCCTAAGTGCCAGAGGCCCCGTGCTTAAGCTCCAGTGACTCGAATTCATTTTGACAAATTTTGAAGGGACATTTGAGGCACCTATTGGCTAAAAAGGGTGGTTATAACCACTAGAAATGAAAATATGGTTAAAAGACCTATGAAAGGAGGCATCCTTTGGAGAATACATTGAATTTGGACACATTTTAAAGAGATGCTAAGGATCCTCTTGGAAAACTATAAAAAAAGAGGCTTGGGACTTTTTGAGGGGCTGCTTCTAGTCTCTTCAAGTGTTTCTTTTAGATTCTTCTTTGCTGTAATTTCTGGGAGAGATTGTAAGAAGCCAATATCTAGCTTTATTTTAGTTTTAGTTTCTAGTTTTTGAGAGTTAAGAGTGTTGTAAAAAGAGAAGAGATTCAAAGGAACTTCAAAAGTTTGGTGGAGGATTTGAGATAAGCTTCTATCTTTTTGCAACTACATTTAGTTTTAATGGAAACTTTTTGTTGGTTTGACAATGATTTTTGTTTTTAAACTAAAGTGTGGTTTTGTTTTCTCCATGAACTTTAAGTAGTTTTTTTATCTTTTTCCTTAAAATGATAAGTAAATAAATTATTGGATGGAAATTGTGAAGAGTATTGATATTTAATGTTGGAAGAAGTTGTGATGATTTAACTCCATGTACTTCATTTACTTCTTAATTTGGCCAACTGATATGTTAAAATTTGTTGTGAGAACATGTATGAACTGGGATAGTATTGTCTCAGTAAACAATTAGAAAGAATCACATGAGATTGTATCGATGAGAATGTAATTCGTATGATTGAGTGCAAATAAATAGGGAAATAATTTTTGAAGGGTGTGGAGTTAAAGGCTTTAAAGTGATAGGTTAAAGCCCCCTACTTAGTTTATTATTTTAGGTTTTGATACGCGATGTTAGCCGCCAGGTGGAGGGAATTGACAGAACTCTAGAGTGAGAGCTAGTATCTTCCCTGCCTAGCCCGTCTTTAGAACTATTCAAACTTTAAATTTTCCAATGTTCTTTATAACATCCCTAGTAAGGGTAAAGAATAATATTGCTCCTATTTGACACAACATAATTTTACATATTTCCACAACAAAATTATGATACTTATTGCTGATTCATGATAAGGAAAAATATATTTTATATTCAATTCTTTTTATCTTACAAAAACTCAAGTTATCTTTAGAAGTTGTTATTATATTGTCAAAATATCAAAAATACAAAAAATAATTAAACTTTAATTACTGTGATAATATCTTTAGTTTAAGCAATTGCCTTTTTGAAATAGAAGTTTATTAATTAGTAGTGCATATTGTGAACAATCTTTGGGGGTTTGATATTTGGGGCTTAATCAAAATATCCTATATTACTTGATAATGATACGTATACTTACGTAGTATCCCAATATATATATATATATATTAAAAAATATAGTTCTTATTTTCTTCAGGATCAAGTTTTTGATGCTGTTGCAAAGTAGGAAAGATAAGTAAAGAATATAATTGCATACCTTGTTATACTGTTGCATATAAACAGTCGGGATCAGCTACTGAGATTGATGTGGTATTCAATGAAGTGGGGGCTGAGGCACAAGGTTTGGTGAGTCGGGATAATAATAGTGAGGTTATTGAGGGGGGAAACTCAAGTGGTTGATGCTGTTGGGAGGGGGATTATTAGTATTGCATGGGCGGTGCTAGAGATAGAATGGAAAACACAAAAAATAAGAAGGGGAAAGTAAAAATTACTGCACTTAAAGGCAAACAATATTATAAACCCAGAGACACACAATCACTCGGATGTAGATCAACTACCTACCCTGATGAGACCTACTAGGTGGGGTAAGTCAATGAATTATGTATAACATTCTTATATGGAATATCAGGGGGATAGCGAATCTTAGTTTCCTTGATAGACACTATCATATCTTCATATTTGCATTTGATTACTTTTCTCATATGGTGAATAAGATGCAGGGCTCCAATCCTATATTTCAATACAACCACAAAGAAAAAATGATGATAAATCATCTTGCATATGCTGATGATGCTATAATTTTCTCTAATGCTAGAAAAGCACCTATAAGGGAAACATATAATATGTCAGAGTGCTTCCAAAATCATTCAATCGTGACATTTAGTAAAAATAAAGGCCTTATCTATGTAGGGAAACATGTTAAAAAGTATATGGTTCATTAGATGGAAGATTATATGGGTTTTCCTTTGGTTGATCTCCCCATAAAGTACCTTGGGTGAATTTGCTATGAGGTAGTTCCAGTCTTCAAATTGGAGTTTGTCGGTTGCTTTGAAAATATAATTTAATTTAATATACATATATACATACATACATACATACATATATATATATATATATATATATATATATATATATATATATATATATATATAAAAANCTGATTTCATATAATTAATAGCTTAAAAAATCAAACAACACACCACAATTCATGCACCTATCCCAAAGAATAAACGCATTACTCGATAGTGAGGCTCAATTAAACAAACTAAAGTATTTATGACATCCATTTTGGTTTGAGAACCTTTATGTTGACTGAAAAGTTACCCTATCTAATATAAAAGATTAGATAGGGTTTATCTTATCCTGGTTTCTAATGTTTTGTATAAGGGCAAGCCTTTATAGTTACTTACATCTTAGAAAATCAAAATTGCCCAAGAAAACTCTCGATTTAGATCAGAGGTACTTGTCTTCAAGATTTTTAAATTTTAGGGATTTCAGGGTCGTACATGGAAAAGCCAAATGGGAAGGGATCAAATTGGAACACTCATTGTAGAATCCAAAGGAAGAAAGGTAAAGGATGTTGCAGATCCCAAAGAGAACCTCGGTGACTTCCCAAACTATCTTATGGCTTGGCTTCAGTTTCAAAGAGATGTTATTAAATGTTCCATCTTATCAATTTTATTATATAGGGCTTACATTCATATGATTCTGATCATGCAAATATTCTAGAAAGATAGAGGGTTTATGTCATGCAAAATGAAAATCTCGGAACCTAAAACAATTTAGGACTTATATTAAACAACATGATTGTGCAAAAGCCTAAAGATGAGGTGAGGATATACATCGTGCTTGATGAACTACCTCGAAGTCCTACAACTAGTTATTATTTCATTCTAAGGAAAAGTTTGCTGATGTAGACCCATTTGTTCTCTCAAAGATGTTCTTCTTTATGTCTTCATCATGCTTCTAACGGTGTTAGCTTCGAGCTCCTTGTTAAAGTGTAGTTCTAAGGTTTAAGGTTTCACGTTTGTGTAATGTATGTGTCAATGTTTTGATTTTATTGTTGTTGTTGTTTCAATGTTTTATTTGGGGATATTTTAATTTAATTAGTGCAACACCAATTAGAATCCTACAGTTCCCTTATTTCAGCATCACTATTTTCTTTTGAATTTACTTAGTTTAAGTGTCTTTTTTTGGTTTTGATTTTGGTTTTGGTTTTGGCTTTTAGTTTTTGTTTTACATTTAGAGTAAATAAAAGCAGATAAAAGAAATACTGTAAGGTAAATAGGAAAATTGCAGTGCATGAAATTAATTGTGTACTTGGGCTTCCACTATTGTTGCATGGTTAATATCATAAGCATAGTATATTTACAAAAAAATTAAATAAATTACAAAAAAAGAAAGAAGGAAAAAACTAATACATAAGAGTATAAAAATAAGTTGTGGCAAAAATACGAACAGATAAAGCAAAATCCATAGTCACTAATGGAAGACCGTGACTGAGTGTATGACATCGGTGAAGATGAGGGCTTAGAGCTGGACTGTGTGCTTCCCAACCTTGGGTAAGAGATACCAACCCGACAATCTACATAGGGCAGTTCTTAGCTTCAATCTAAGTGACTACTTGTGGACCTTTGTAAGTTTTTTTTCAAATTTCTATAATTTTTTCATGCAAAAGTTATTATTTTAAAATTCCATACAAGGTTCACTTTTACAAGAAAAAGAAGTCTTATCTAATCTTTCTATTTTTGTAAATATTTTGTAAAGTAGTGTAGTCTATACACTAATCACTTTAATCAAGCTAAGACTACTGGCAACCTAAGAGTATTCGGGGCAACAATCTTATCAAGAGTCGGTGAATAGTATCATCGGGTCTTATCCTCTCCCCTCATTGAAGGTCCTTGAGGTAGGCAATACTATTCTATAAATCTCACTTTGTATCCCTCAGTTGAGCACACATAAGCAATGTCATAATTTCCCTAGCCCCATACCTCAAACTTACATCGATCTGATGATCCATATGTGGAGAAAACCAAATATCCCCAATTATTCACAAGGACTTTAAATACCTTAATGAAAACTCAAGTCCTTGAGCATTGGGTTATTAATGTAGAATAAGTAGTGTAGGGCATTTCAATTAATTTAGGTGATTTAATGGGTCCCAGGTTATATTTTGGTGGGTCTTTATGAATTTCATGTTCATTTAATTTCCCTTTGGCGGTGGTTGTATTTTATGGATTATTTTCTCGAATAAATTATAGTAATCCCAAGTGTCCTCTAAAAAAACCAAAATCCTTCAAAGAGTCCAAAGGATAACCTTGAATAACTTTATAATCACTCAAATCATTTCAAGTTGATTCTTGATTTCACTAGATTATTAAATCAATTAATCTGGCTAAGTTAAATTTTAGTTTAAATGTTTTAACCTTTGCTAGTGAACATTGACATTTCATTTAATGTTATGGTTGATGAATTATGTGGGTAAAAACCCTTAGGGATAAGTTAAATTAATAAGGAATTCATACCCCCTCCTAAACTTGAGCTTGTAGGGTTTAAGAGAAACTCACACTTGATCTTATCTCTTTTCTAAATCTCAATAAGTGATTTCTAGATCTAACCTTGTTCACTCCTAAGCTCTTAAGAATCTTAATAGTAGACTTAAAAATTTTAGAATATTGGTTAGGTTGAAAGTGATTTTATATAAAAAGATCAAATTGCAATTGAACCACTGATTTGAGGCTGTGAGTTATCATTCTTCCTAATTCAAGCCTCTCGCATTAGAATCATCAAACTTCAATTAACTTCCAAACTTAAAAATTTAGAGAATTACAAATCTACTCTTTTATAGAGAATGATATGAATTGATTTCTACCATTTATCCATTAAGTTTCAATCATCCAAGAGAGTTTGTTATGATCAAAGTTATCCTTTACCCTTATGACATGGCCTAAATTTTGATTAAGGCATAAAATTCCACGATTACCTTCTTACTCTTAAGGTTCTTTACTCTGTAATTCATCCAATTCAATTCAAATAACTTTGAAACTTTGGTTATACCCTACTTTTGGGCCAGTGAAAACATCAGAGAATAATTCACAAATTTCAAGTTTTTTTTTAATTTTAATGATTGTTTTGGGAAAAAATTGGGACTTTTCAAAGTTAATTCATTTAATTAAGCCAAACAAGTTCTGCTATTCTTAGAAAATTATATGAGGTACATCTAGGTCAGAGGATTACTAAAAATCAATTCTTGTGAATCTCTTAATTATATTTTAATTTTTATAATTTTTAATTAATTTTAATGATTAAATAAATAGAAAACATACTTTTATTTCAAAAAATTAAGTTTTGTCTTTTTCAAAAATCTCTCTGAGGTTAGAGAACTCAGAGGAGCANTCTTTTTCAAATATCTCTCTGACCTCAAAGAACTCAGAGAAGTTTATTTCATATTTTCTAATGTTTATTTTAGTTTATTTATTTTTTATAATTAATTTTTAAATTAGGAAATAACCAAAAAATAAAATTTTTATTTTAACTTAAAAGAATTTTTTCTTAGGTTCCTTTTATTACAAGAAACACTCCAAACTAATTTTTTATAATTTTTTGACTTATCTTTTATTTTATATAATAAATTTAAGCCAAAATTCTTATTTACTTAGAAAATACATTTTGATGCTCAAATGATTTTTCAAATTTTTCAAATTTGTAGAGAGACCTTAGAACACCATTTCCTTCATTTTGGTACAATTTGGTAATTTTTTTTTTAATTAACTTATATTTTTATAATTTTTGATATTTTTAATAAATTTAAAGTGAGAAAATATGTTTAAAATTTTAAAACATGATTTTTCCTAAAATTCTCTGACCACATTGAACTTACCTAACAAGGTTTCATAATTTTTAGTTATTTTTATAACTTTTTAAATTAGAATATTATCAAATCTTTTAGAAAATTAGAGTTTTAGTCATAGAGAGGCCCTCTGACCCTGGAAAAAATAGAAAGGGTGTCTCATGTCAGTGGGAACAAGCCCTCAAAATTTTAATTCATTTTGGATAAATATTTAATTAATTATGATTTAATTAATCTATGGAGTATTAAATTAACTTAAAATAAAGTACATGACTAATATTTTTAATTTTTGGTTTAATAAATTCTCCTATTTTCACTAAGCATAACAATATTTTATTTTATTTTTATGATTTTTCTACGACAAGATATGATTATTTAAAGTTTATGAACTACTTTAAATATAAAATGCACTATTTTCCTACTTATCCATGTCGGCACCACGTCCCTCCTCGGAGTTTGTCGAAGCCCAAGCATTGTGCTATGATTCATCGTTGCCATCTGCATCATCTGCCATGTGTTGCGTGCTTTATGCACCGCTCTCCCATCTGGCTTCATATTGATCGTCCATCCAATACACACGAATATGAATGACATCCATTCATCCTCCCCATCAGACTTAAATTGTGAGTCAACCACACTAAAACCTATAGATCTCGCTCGACACTTAACCAAATCAATTGCGGTTTGTTCCTATATGTTCATCTATCGAGACGAATACATCTATACGATTACATGCATATGAAATTAACATTTCTTTCACAAAAGCCCAAATGAAGCTATCTTGACCCAATTTATATTAAGTATTTAATGTGAAAAATAGAAATGTTATATAAAATATATAAAAATAGTTCACACACTAGTGGTTCTACGAAAGTGCACGTATGACTTGAAGTAATATAGGGCTTTCTTTAAAAACCCCAGTATCGATCCCACAAAGAAGCATAGTAAGAAATCATGTAGGCTAATTCTAGTCTACTACTAAGAAGTCTTAATTTGGAAGATGGAAATTCTTATGATAATAACATAAATCACAATATTCAGACTATAAAATTAAAGTAAGAAAGACAAATCAAAATTTTCTAAAATCACTACATATTCACCTACTTCTCGAGGTTCCCAACGCTTAAGCGTGAGGTCTTATAAATGAAATACACATCTAGCCTAAGTCAACCACCTCTAAATGGTCTTAAAAATCTTTAATAACTATTTTCTTCCCCTTCAAATCTCCTCTTTCTCAAATTCACCAATATTAAATAATTCAATTCAATAAAAAATAACACAAAATTTTACATACAAACAAATACTTATATTAATTCACAAATAAATACAAACATTTGTGATACATAATTTATCAATCCAAAGAGTATTGGATGGGATAATTCCTAAGCACAAACACTAAACAAACTTAACACTAAAAACACATAAAACAAACTTAACACTAACATCACAACACCTAACATAAACAAATATTAAACTTAAAACTTAATTTCACTCTCCTTCCGGTGAAACAAATCCTAGCCTTTCATTGGTTTCTCCTTGGGCATTTGGAATATATATCTGATACAAAGGACGGTGGGGAAGAACTCTGGTTGAGCCTTCTTCAATCCATTTGTTTTTCAAATACGTAGCCTTGTTCGCTTCCTCCATAAAACTTGTGTGACTAAATTGCATCTTAAGTTGTCATCCAATATGCTCCAAATGTGCATTAATTTCCATCACTTTTGCTTCAACTAAAACCACGTCAGCCACAATTTTTGTGATTTTCTCTACTATTCCTTCTATACTAACGACCTGGAAACCATTGTATAACTCTTATGCACTTTGACTAATGAACTTCTTCTTCATAGTTTCCTCCTTTTCTTCATATCATTCTCCCAAGAAGACATTTTTACAAGTTCTCTCACTCTTCACTTAGATTTTAGGGTTAAAATTGAAGTGGGGTGAGAATTCTCTTCATTCCCTTCTATTTATAGGCTTTAGAACTAGCCTAAAACTACTAGACACGTTCTCAAACCACTAACCCACATTAAAACCCACTAACCACGTTTAAATCTTCTAGAAATGTAATTTAGCACGTTTAGTTAGCTGCCGCACTTAAGCACCCAACGTTGGCGCTTAAGCGTCGGTGCTAAATTTAGCACAAACCAACTTAACGTCAATAAACTCATTTTAACATGTCTAATTCATCTATTAAGGTCTTGCAATCATTAGTTAATCATTTTATATTCAATATACTACCACAATTTTTTAATCAAACACAATAACATAATATTCAAAATAGAAACACACAAACAACTATGAGTTGCCTCTCACAAAGCACTTATTTTAACATCGTCAGCCCCACATAACCAGTGCTTATTCTGATTGAATCGACAACATAAGATTATTTAATTTAAGTTGATCCCCTAAAAAGTAGGGTTTCAGACTGTGATAATTCACTTTGAATATTTTCTCAATTTTAGGACCATTGATATCCACAACTCCTTGGGGATAAATTTTTATCACAACAAATGGGCCTATCCACGTGGACTTAATTTTGCATGGAAATAATCTTAACCTTGCATTATATAGAAAATCTTGTTGCCTTGACACAGAATTTTTAGTAAGAATTCCTCCGATCATGCCACATCTTCATCTTTTCTTTATAAATCGTAGTACTTCATAAGATTCATTCCTTATCTCTTCAAGCTCATTTAATTACAAAAGTCCTTTCTCACCAGCATCTTTTAAATTATAATTTAATTTATTAATAGCCCAATATGCTTTATGCTCAAGTTCAACTGGTAAATGACAAGATATCCAAAAGATTAGTTTAGGGTTTGACATTCCAATATGAGTTCTTTATGCAGTCCTATAAAGCCACAAAACATAGTCAAGATTGATTGAACAATCCATTTTTGTTTGATTCACAGATTTTTCTAATATTATTTTAATTTCATGACTGGATAATTCAGCCAAACAACTTATCTTAGAATGATAAGCAGTAGCAATTTGATGGTTGATATATATTTCTTTAATACTTTCTCCATTATTGCATTTCTGAAATGACTTCCCCCATCAGTTATGATCACTCTCGGCATCCCAAATCTACAAAATTATTTGTTCTTAAAACTTTGCAACACTTTAAGCATCACATCAAGGTAAAAAAATAGCTTCTATTCATTTGGATACATAGTCTACCACTATCAATATATATAAATTTCTAAAATATGGTATAAATGGTCCCATGAAATCTAATCTCCAAACATTAAATATCTCAACTTCCAACACATATTTGAGGGGCATCTCATTTTTTCTAGAAATATTACCTACTCGTTGACATCAATCTCAAATTTTGATATAAGCATTAACATCTCTAAAGATTGTAGGCCAATAAAATCTAGATTGTAAATTGTCCCCCAAAATCAGAATTATGACATTTTTGTATAATTTCATAAGTTTCTTCTAAAAAAACACATCTTCGAAGAATTAGATCATTTCCTTGTTAATATAAAAATGGGTCATCCCAAAAATAAGTCTTAGCTTCAGATAAAAATTTTCTCTTCTGTTGGTATATCATTCCATAGGGTAAGGTTGACAATGTCGTCACACCATGGAACACACCTCTCATTAATACTGAACAATTCTTCATCTAAAAAATGAGCATTAATTTCTTTTTCAAAACAAAGTGGTTTTTCTAATTCATGCCTGAACAGATGATCAACATTTTAATTCTCAGCTCCCTTCCTATCTACTATCTCAAAGTCAAATTCTTGCAAAAGAAGAATCCGTCGTATTAGTCTTAGTTTTGCATCCTTCTATTTGATTAAATATTTAATAACAGAATGATCAGTATGCATCACACATTTGATTCCAACTAAATATGATTTGAATTTATCAAAATCATATACTATTACTAATAACTCTTTCTCAGTTGTGGTATAATTAATTTGAGCTTCATTAATTGTTCTACTAGCATAGTAAATTACTTTGAAAATCTTATCATGCTTTTGTCCTAAAACATTTCCAATAGCATAATCACTTGCATCACACATTAATTCAAAAGGTTTTTCCCAATCTCGTGAAACAATAATTGGTGCAGCGACTAATTTTACTTTTAATAGCTCAAAAGCTTTTATGACCTCCTTATCAAAATTAAAAATTACATCTTTTCAGGCAAATGAAATAGAGGCTTAACAGTTTTTGAAAAGTCTTTAATATATCTCCTATAGAATCCAGCATGTCTAAGAAACTCCTAGTTTCCCTCACATTTGTTTGGTAAGGTAAATTAGCGATCACTTGAATTTTTGCAGGGTTTACTTCCATACCATTTTCTGACATCTGATGTCCTAAAACAATTCCTCTTACTACCATAAATTAGCATTATTCCCAATTAAAGAATAATTTTTTTTTCAGAATGCTTAAGAAATTTTGATAAATGTTCTAAACATGATTCAAATGAACTTTCAAACACTGAAAAATCATCCATAAGAACTTCAATTACTTTTTCAATTAAATCACAGAAAGTAGCCATCAGACATCTTTAAAATGTAGCATGGGGCATTACATAAACCAAAGTGCATTCTTCTAAAAGCAAATGTATCATTGAGACTGGTAAAACTTGTTTTCTCTTGATCCTAAAGAGCTATTTGTATTTGGTGATAACCCGTATACCCACCTAGAAAACAAAAGTATTTATGCCCAGCTAGTCTATCCAAAATTTGTTCTAGAAAGGGTAGTGGAAAATGATCTTTTTTAGTGACGAGATAATGCATATTCGCCACTCTGTGACTTGACTTATTGGTATTAACTCATTATGTTCAATCACAACCACAGTCACTCCTCTTTTCATAGGAACATAGTGAATTGGAATAACCCATGCACTATCTAAAATAGGGTAGATAATTCCAACATCTAACCACTTTAAAATTTCTTTCTTAACAATTTCTTTCATAATAGGATTCAATCTCCTTTAAGGATCAGCCCTGTATTTGTAGTTATCTTCCATATAAATTCTATGCATACAAATTGAAGGATTAATTCCTTTAATATAAGCAATTATCCATCCAAAGGCTTTCTTATAATTCTTTAACATTTTCATGAAACTCATTTCCTCTTCTGTAGTTAATTTTGAGGAAATTATAAAAGGTAATGTTGAAGAATCACCTAAAAAGCTATATTTTAAATGTTCAGGAAGTACCTTCAAATCAACTTGAGGGTTTTCAATCGATGAAGAAAAAGATTTATCTTTTTTGTCTTGTCTAAAACTTCAGAACTTTCTCTAACATAATTTGAATCTTCCTTATAAAAGTCTTTAAATTGATCTAATTTCTTTTCTTGCTAGTATTCCAACTCTTTCATTCTAGATTTCTCTTCATAAGTTGTTTTGAAATAACATTCATACATCTTTACCTTTTGTCGAATACTTCATGGATTTTAAAATATTAAACGTAACTGTTTGATCATTCACATGCATAGTTAATTCCTCTTCCTGCACATCTATCCTTGCTCTTCCTGTAGCTATTAAAATCTCTCCTTAAAATGTTACATTAGTAGGGGATATTTCTCACAATCCCAATCTTTTAAATATTGATAATGACATAAGGTTAATGCTTGCAACTAAATCATATAAAGCTTTCCAATAAAATTTGTCTCCTATTGCACATGGAATTGTGAAGCTACCAGGATCTTTAAGCTTTTTAGGAATCTTTTGTGAATTATAGCACTGTACTCCTCACTAAGTGCAACGGTCTCGTTATTTTCAAATTTCCTTTTCTTGTTAAGAATATCTTTCGTAAGCTTCACATAGCTTGACCATTGTTCTAAGGCTTCAGCAAATGAAATATTAATTGTAAGCTTTTTAAAGATTTCCACAAATTTTGAAAATTGTTTTTCTAGCTTTTGTTGATAAAGTCTATGAGGAAATGGAGGTGGTGGTTTTTTAAAATTAATTTTTAACTGGAAAGATAGGTCTATCTAAACCTTTTGGAGCATCCTCTTCATGCTCTTCAATTTCTTCTCTCTCTACTTAAATCTCTTTTTGAATTCTACCTTCCAACTCTCTTCCACTTCTAAGCTGAACTGCTTTTACTTGCTCTTTATTTTTATCTTTTGAATTTACTTATGTATTACTAGGAAGTGTTCCTTGGGATCTTTTACTTAATGAATTTGTTATTGTAGCTCTTTGACTTTGTAACTAAATTCCTATTTGTAACACCACTTCTTCTATAGATAACTTTTTCTCCTTCAATTGTGGATTACTATTAAAATTTGGAGGATAAGTAGGTCTACAATTACTATTACCTTGTTTGTTTCAGTTTCCCAATGGGTTTACATGGTTGTTTCCCCATTGCTGATTGTTAACACCTTAAGTATTATTCCAATTAAAGTTAGGATGGTTCTTCCAACCTGGGTTATAATAATTTGAATATGGGATATTCTGCTTATTGTTTATGGCATTCAAATTTTCTAATGATGCTTGAGGATCTACCATTTGGCCTAATGAGTTCTCTTCAATCATTACAATTGGTTGAACAAAAATCATTCCAAATTGGTCTAACTTCCTTGAAATTGTATCAACTTGATTTGCTAACATTACAAAAGCATCAGATTCATGAATATTGAATACCTAAGGATTTACCTTCTCAGAAGGCCATTAAAAATTATTAGTAGTGATCTCTTTAATTAAAGCATAAGTGTCATGAAATGGTTTTGACATCAATGAACCACCAGCAATGACATCGATAATAGAACTAAGAGATCCAACAAATCTATTGCAAAAATTTTAAATTATTAACCAATCTCGTATAGCATAGTGTGGACACTTTATCAGTTGTTCTTTAAATCATTCTCATGCATCATAAATAAAATCCCCTTCAAATTGATAAAAAAATATGTAATATCATTTCTAAACTTTGTGGATTTTTATGGTGGAAAATATTTAGCAAGGAATTTCCCCGCTAAATCACTCCAAGTTTTGATATCCTGGTGCTTATGAATGTAACCATATCTTAGCCATATCCCTTAGTGAGAAAGAAAAAAATTGAAGTCTTATAACATCATTTGATACACCATAATTTTTAAATGTAGCACACAATTCTAGAAAACTGGCAAGATGTAAATTTGGATCTTTAGTTGGTGCTTCCCCCAAACTAATTATTTGATAGCATTTATATAATAACAGGTTTAAGTTCAAATGAATTAGCCATTACAATAGGTTTTTGAATACTACAATGAATTTCATCCACCGTAGGGTTTACATAATTCATTAAAGGTCTAATCTCTTGATTAATTTCAGCATTTTGATTATTTTGGTTTGCCATTTTTTGAAATTTCTAGTCTTTTTCTATATTTTTTATTATTTCAATTATTCTAATAGTTCTTTTTAATTCAAAATCTAGGGCACTAGTCCTTTAGAACATGAACTACACATACATTACTACAAAACAAAATAAAATTAAATAACACAAACAAGAACTTATATAAAAACAACACTACAATATTCCTATAATAAATCTAAAAGTTTGAATAAGACTTTCTAAAAATTTCTTTAAAAAATTTAATTTTTTCCTTCCCAGCAACGACGCCAAAAACTTGATCCAGATTTTATATGACAGTGCAATGTATGAAGTTATAACCTTAATTTTCCGTACTTATACTTCTTACTTTGCAACGATTGCCAAAAACTTGACTTTGAAGCACATAAGAACATAATTATTATGTTGAAATATGGGATATTACCCAAGTATACATATCATTATTAAGTAATATAGGACATTTTGATCAATCCCCAAATATCGAACCCACAGGGAAAAAATATATAATATGCAACTAAAATCAGAAGAAATTAGATAACAAACTATACTTGAAAAATAATCTTACTCAAAATAAAAATGCAATAATATGAATGAAAGTTCAATTCTACTTATAATTTTTTATAATTCACAGTAAAGTAAACAACTAACTAAACTTAACTAGATAATTGTAAGATGAAGGCAATATAAATAAAATATCTTTTTCCTTATCATGAATCAGTAAAACCTATAGGGATTTTGTTGTGGAAGTATTCAAATTGTGTTGTGCCAAATAGAAGCAATAATATTCCTTACCCTTACTAGAGATGCTATAAAGAACATTGGCTAATTTAAAGTTTGAATAACCTTGAAGATGGGTTAGTTAGGGAAGATACTAGCTCTCACTCTACAGTTCCCTCTTCTCCCTCCATCTAGTGGCTAACATCTCGTATCAAAACCTAAAACTATAAACCAAATTGGGGGTTTTAGCATGTCACTCTAAATTCCTCTAATTCTACACCTTTCAAAGCTTATTTCCCTATTATTTGCACTCAATCATAGGAATTACATTTTCATCCATACAATCTCATGTGATTCTTACCATTAGTTGACTAAGATAATACCATTTTGGGTCTTACATGTTTTCAAAATAAATATTATCATCTTAATTGGCCAAATCAAGAAGTAAATGAAGTACAATGTTTAAAATCATCAGGACTTATTCCAACATTAAAGATTAATACTTCACATAACTTCCCTCCAATACTTAATAACTTATTTAAGGAAAAATATAAAGAAAAGTACACATAATTCATGGAGAAAACACAACAAAACTTAAGTTTGAAAGTAGAAATCATGCAAACAAATGAGAAGTCTAAATTAAAACCATATGTAGTCACAAAGATAAAAACTTATCTCAAGTCCTCTCTACCAAACTCTTGAAGTTCTTTTGAATCTTTTCTCTTCCTTTCTCTTACAATACTCTCTACTCACACACTACAACTCCTCTCTTTTTCTCCTCTCTTAAAGTATCCTAATTAATATAAGAGAAAGAGGCTCAGCGGTATGTAGAGGTAGCGGTGGTGTGTGTGTGTGGGAGGGAGCCTCTTTTATCCAATTAAAGTCCTTCATTTATAGTTTTTCATAAGGTGCATTGGTATCTCTTAAAAATGTGTCCACATTCAATGAATCTTCCAAGAGTTGCCTCCTTTCAAAAGCCAGTTAAAAGTATTTTCATGTCCATTAACTATTTTCCACATTTTCATCAAGGGTTGCTTCAAACACCTCTTTAAGAATTCATCCAAATTCATTGAATCATCAAGTAGCTACTTCTGGCACTTAACACGAGGTACTTGGAACTTATGTACGACCTTCACCATTTTACTGACACCTAAGCGCCAGTTCTGGGCGCTTAGGCGCCACAGTTATTTTGCACACTTTCATTTTTGCTCAAAATTTGATCCTTTTTTACTCTTTTCACCATTTTTCATCCATTTGATTATACATGAAATAAAAACACACAAATATCTTCCATTAAAGCGTAATATCTCAAAAAAATGGTATAAAAATGTGTCAATAAAAGCTATATATTTTAGGTGTATTTCTACTCAGTAAGGAAGAATCTGCATAGTTAATCAAGTTATTGTCAGAATTTAGAGATTGCTTCGCTTGGAGCTATAACGAAATGTCAGGACTATTTTCAGAAGTTACAATTCATAAGCTTGGTGTGGATAAGAATATAACTCAGTGAAACAAGCTCCTAGAAGAACATGCCTCGAAATAGAGAAACAAGTCATTGCTAAGGTGAAGAAATTAATAGAGGCTAACTTTGTGAAAGAAGAACAATATCCGACATGGCTAGCCAATATTGTACCTGTCAAAAAGAAGAATTGACAAATCCATGTGTGTGCGACTTCAGGGATTTAAATAAAGTGTGTCCAAAAGATGAGTTCCCGCTACCGATGCCAGAATTAATGGTGGACATAACATCAACGCATGAGATTTTCTCTTTTATGGATGGATCGTCGGGATACAATCAGATTAAAATGACTACAGATGATACAACACTTAAAGCTTTCAGAATGCCGATAAGGATCTTTTATTATACAGTGATGTCATTTGGGTTAAAGAACACCGGAGCAACGTACCAACGAGCTATGACAAATATATTTGATGACCTTATCCACAATGAAGTGGAGTGCTATGTGGATGACTTAGTCATCAAAAGAAAACATATAGTAGACCACTTGTATGATTTGAGGATTGTGTTAGAACTATTACGACAATATAATCTTAATATGAATCCCTTCAAATGTGCCTTCGATGTTATCTTTAAAAAATTTATAGGATAAGTTGTTCATCATTGAGGAATTGAGATCAACCCACTTAAAATTAAAGCTACTTTGGAAATGCCTCCTCCCAAAACCTTGAAATAACTATGTTCCTTTCAAGGTAAATTGACATACTTGAGATGCTTTATTTGTAATCTCTTAGGTAAGTGTCAGCCCTTTTTGACATTAATTAAAAAGAACGACAAATTCATTTACAAAGAGAGACGCCAGTAGACCTTTGAGGATGTTAAACAATATTTAACGATACCTTCTGTTTTGGCAGCCCCTATCCCGGGAAAACCATTGATACTTTATATCGTGGACATAGAGGACTCTCTCGGAGTCCTACTAGCTCAGGTCAATGACAGGGGTAAGAAAAATGCACTCTACTACTTGAGTCTACGTTTAATATTGTTGGAGGTAAAGTATCCTTTTATTGAGAAGCACTGTCTAGCTTTAATTTTTGCCATCCAAAAGCTTAGACATTACATGCTTTCTCATAAGATCACCCTTATTTTCAAAGTTAATCCGTGTAATTTTTGATGACCTGACCAACATTTTTAGGATGTTTAGCAAGGTGATCAACGATTATTGAAATTCAATATAACTTGTGTGCCCCTTCACGCTATCAAAAGATAAATTCTAGAAGATTTTCTTATAGTGCACCCAATTTCAGCTGGATCCCCTCTCAATGATGATCTACCAGATGAGAAAATTCTACAAGTGGAGTTGTTCAGTACCAGACATTGGGAAATGTATTTTGATAGAGCTTCATCAGCCATAAATG
This sequence comes from Phalaenopsis hybrid cultivar, assembly GCA_002079205.1. Classification (NCBI taxonomy): domain Eukaryota; kingdom Viridiplantae; phylum Streptophyta; class Magnoliopsida; order Asparagales; family Orchidaceae; genus Phalaenopsis; species Phalaenopsis hybrid cultivar. The sequence goes on from JXCR01147344.1 coordinate 402,627, forward strand.
ATAAAGGATTGTAAATAATAATACCGGGTAAAGGAGGAATCAATCTGATTTTTGTTACACCATATCAGGGAATGTTGAGGTTTTCCTACCACTTGATAGAGTTGTGTACAAAAAATTAAGCAAAGTATGAAGTATTAATCAACAGTTTGGAGTTAGCAATATCGATGGACATAACAGACATTCTCATTTACAACGACTCGCAACTCATAATCTAACAAGTTGTCAGATAGTACAAGATTTTGAAGTTGAGTTTAGCAGAATGTCATTGGTACACAATGAAGTTACTAGAACAAATCTCCAGTGTGATGTTGTACCACATTCCTTTGGGAGATAACACCCATGTCGTTGTTTTAGCTAAACTTGCTAAGGAAATGATGTGTCTACCGAAGGATTCCATTAACATTACAGTACAAGGATGTCAGGTTCTATCACAGATCGACTTTGAAAGTCTACACAAGTTCAGAAAAGAAGATGAAATGTTAGTTGTAGTGATTGACATTGCTGAAGATTAATGCAGGTCATTAATAGAATATTTGCAAACAAGAAAACTACTAGAAGATAAGTCAGCAGCATATCATATCATGAGAAGAGCCATGTCATATGCTTTGGTAGGTAATGTTATTTACAGAAGGTCATTCGATCAGATGTGGCTGTGATGTCTAAGAAGATTAGAAGCACATGATATCGTCAAAAAAGTACACGTCAAATTGCGTGGTGCTCACCAATCAGGGCCAAAAGTGAAAATGAAAATTAAGAGACTTGGATATTATTAGCCTGCAATGTTGATAGATTTCATGGATACAGCCATAAAGTGTCACCTATGTTAGGTGCATGGAGAGGTATTGCACCAACCTCCGAATGTGCTACACCTGACCTTTGCCTTGTGGCCATTCAACTGTTAGGGCACATATATAGTGGGTTTGATAGACACTCCAGCGTCAAAAGGACACATGTTTATTCTCACAGCTACAGATTACTTTTCCAAAAGGGCAAAGGTAGTTCCATTACGAGAAGTCACAGTGCATCATGTTCTTTAGTTCTTCAAAAGTCATATTGTCTATCGTTTCGATGTTTCTCGCATGTTAATCTTCGATAACGAGTTAGCCTTCAAGAGCACAAAGATTAGCAGTTTTGTCACGCGACATGAGATAGATTGGAGGTACTCTACGATTTACTATCCTGAAGTGAATGGCCTAGCTGAGGCCTTCAATAATATGCTTGTGCAAATTTTAAGGAAAACATTGGACGAAAATTAAAGGGGATGGCATGAAGTTGTTAGAGGCTTTGTGGGCCTACCAGACAATATTCAGAACTCATACTCAGTGTACACCGTATGCGCTCGTCTACGGGTCCGAAGTCGTACTCCCATTGAAAGTTCATCTAATGTCTCTCAGCGTCGTTATCACTAATCATAATACAATTGAAGAAAATGTCAAAATCAGACTTGCATAATTGGAGAGTCTCAACGGAAAATGATTAGAAGTGCAGCATAATCTAGAACTCTATCAAGCAAAGAAGATCCAGGCACACAATAAATTGGTCTGCCCAAGGACAGTCAATGTCAGTGAACTCGTACTTGTCCTCAGGAGGCCTATCCCTGCACACCGTAGGATAGGTAGAAAATTTTAACCAACTTGGAAGGAACCATTTTTCATGGAGAAGGTCTTTTTATGAGAGTATTACCAGTTAATGGATTTCCAAGGCGAAAGGCCCTTGCAACCGGTTAATGGACAAAATTTAAAGAAATACTATACAACTTGATGTCCTCCGAGATGAATTTTTTCTGAAAGTGATACTCATTCTGGGGATGGCTATTTGGCCAACATCTGTGACTGGGTCCAAAATTTTGAATAAGATCAATTTTAATAAAATAAAATATGAATTTGCACTTTTAAATTTCCCTCTTAATTCTAAAATTTTGCTAAATTAAGTTAAATAAAATGCCTGCACATGTAAAATTAAAAATTTTCTTAATAATGGTTTGTTATTATTCTTGTTTATTTCCTGAATTTCAATGCACTAATGTTTTCCTATCTTTTGCAGAAAAAATGTCAGGTCAGAAGTTGATCTTCTCTTTTAAAGATAGCTTAAATCTCACACTTGACAAAGAAAAAGCAGCGCATGGTGGCATTGTGAATTTTGACTTGGAATACGGTCCAGTCAATGTAGATTACAAAGGCTCTCTAATGAGTATATTCAGCCACCAAGAGGCAAAAGAGCTACAACCACTGTTGAGAATCAGTGCCAAGGAAGACTTCTCATTGAAGAGGAAGAAAGTTGAGGGAATACAATACCTGATGGAGGGAACTAGCCAATTGTACTCAATGATCACCACACCGAAGGGATACTTGGTTGGAGTCAATGAAGGAATGGTTCTAGATGCGCCTTTAAGGACGAAGCAGCGCAAAGATCCAACTAACATAAACACATAGCTTTGGTTTGCTTAGAGAAGTTACATGCTAAGGAAGCCACTGTTAAATTAAGTTTAATTCATGAAGAAGAGTTCTATGATCCAAACTTGAAAGAGACTTCCACTGGTCCTCCAATTACAGAGGATGAGCCAGAAGAACTTACAAAGCCAGCATCTTCAGGGATCCCCCATGAGCTTTGTGTGGGATGCCCCATGTGTAATGTAGAAATCCCAAGGGGGATTCCATCAATAAAAGCCTTCAAAGAATGCTCTGAGTGTAACATCCTCCACTTGGAGAGGTATGGGACACTTGAAGAATATACAGCTGCCAACATGAAGTTAAAAAATGCAGACTACCTAGAGGTCAAGCCATACATACCATAATTTACAGAGCTACCACCATCATGGATTCCTTCAGAGGATGAGAAATAAAAGGACCCTGACATTCATAGAGGCTTCCTACAACAGAGTTAGAAAGGATGAGTAGGGTCCGGATGCAAATTTTTTAGTATTATGAGAAAATTCCAGGAAAGTTCATTAATATCCTAGAAGGATTGGAACTACACTCTGGAGCATTCTCAGAAAGTGATGAAAGAAAGATTCTGGATTATTTTTCAATTTCAAAGATAGAGGACTAGCTAGATTCTTAACTAAGAAGACATATTTAGAACCATTGAAAGTGGGCACGTGGAAAAGGTAGGATCACCATCTAGTGTGGCTGTTGTTATAACTTTGTCAAAGACAAGCAAGTGAACCCCCTGAGAATCTTAAGGTAAAACAACGTGGATCCCCTTCCATCTGCAATAAAGCACATGATTAAAAGAATGGTAAGATTGAGAATATTTTCAGTGGATTGCATCCCGAATAGTTGCATCATCAACATCTATGAGGAAGGAGACTGCATACCTCCCCACATCAATCACCATGACTTTATCAGACCTTTTTGTCCAGTATCTTTCACGAGCAAGAGCAACATCCTATTTGGGAAGGGATAAATATTTTTGGTTCCTACAAGTTTAGAGGTTCAGTTGCAATTCCACTATCGGTAGGTTTAGTGATGATTCTAAAAGGAAATGGAGTAGACTTGGTAAAACACTGCATTGCTAGAGTTTTGCACTGTAGAGTCTCAGTTACATTACAAAGAATGGACAAGAATAAGATACCATATGGATTCTAACCAAATCTAGAACTGAAGAACTACGATCATATGAGCTGTGAAATAGTACCTACAAGCGCACGTGAAAGAAAGTCTTATCCCGAAGCGTAGCTTAGAAGGTTAGCTTGAACACCAGCTTACCCCATGGGACGGATAGACAAAAAGAAAGGTAGACAGTTGTCACTCATTTGTACTGCATCAGAGCAGCATATATGATATATAGTGTTTCAGGTGTACTGAACATGTTGCCTTTTGATAGTTCCTGCATGATCAGTTGTACCACATATTTGAAGCAGAATTAATGAAGTTTCTTTCAAGATTTCAACATGTTTGTTGAATTTCATTTTTGTGCAATTGATGAAAAGTCGCATGACCACGTGTTGGTTCTAAATTTTAACAAACAAAGAACGATACAAAGAAAGTACAATAATAAAATTAAAATTCAAAATTGAAAGATTAATTGATGAAAATCAAATTTGAAAAGAGATCCTAATAATAAAAATGATAACAAAGATAATAAGAAAAATGATAAAAATGATAAAATAATTTGTCTCAAACTCAGAGTTCCACACTTTGCACTCTCGCAGCACGAATTTTGTCATCTACATGAATTTTTCACATTTCTCATGGAGTTCTACACTCCTCTCAAAGAGCCCACAAATCTCTCCTCGCCATTGTCAATCTTCACATTCCACATATTCATAAATTCAACACCACAAATTCTCTACAATCTTTTAACAATGTTTTTGGAATCAGTACCTAAATTTTGATTCCAAATCCTCGATATAGGTATAAAATCACTTTAAATGGAGTAAGACATCCTATTCTCATCTTTTGATATCGATCTAAGGCCACCTTAAATGGGGTAAGGATCTGATTCTCTACACATATCTTTGAGATAGGTCTAAGACCACCTTAAATGGAGGCATCTTATTCTTATCCTTTGAGATCAGTTTGAGGCCACCTTAAATAGAGCAAGGCATCAGTTTCTCTACACAAATCTTCAAGATAGGTATAGGACCACCTTAAATGGAGTAAGGCATCTTATTATCATCTTTTGAGATTGTTCTAAGGCCAACATAAATGAAGCAAGGCATTTAATTCTCTTCACAAATCTTTTAGATAGGTATAAGACCACCTTAAATGGAGTAAGTCATCCTAATCTCATCTTTCAAGATTGGTCTAAGACCAACTTAAATGGATCAAGACATCCAATTCTCTGCACAAATCTTTGAGATAGGCATAAGATCACCATAAATGGTGTAAGGCATCCTATTCTTTATCTTTGCAAATGGATTAATACATTCAATTCTCTACACAAATCTATGAGAAAGTTATAAGGCCACCGTCGACACTATTTTTGGTTGGAGGAGTTGCCCGTAAGAAGTTGTTGGTCATCAGAATCAAAATTTCATCACCAGCTTAGGAAGGACGTTGTAATTTACATATATATTTAGTTTTAGAAAAAAAATATGAAATCAAACTGACCCCATATTTTTCATATTTTAAATAAAAGAGCATTGTACATTAAATCCTGTCTCTATCCCGAAGGAAAAAAAAATAAGACTTAATGATGAGGCTCAATAAAATAAACTAAGAAATATATGACATCCATTTGGTATGTGAAACCATTGTATTTTCTGATAAGTTTTCTTATTTAATATAAAAAATTAAATAGGTTTTATATTAAGCTGGGTTTGGACATGCTTCCTATAAGGGAAAACCCCTATAGTTAATTACATCTTAAATGACCAAAGTCACCTAAGAAGACTCTCGATAAAATGAGAAATATTATCTTCAAGGAATTTCAAAGGGTAGGACTCTTCAACGAAATCGGACGTAGAGTAGAAATATTATCTTCAAGGAATTTCAAAGGGTAAGACTCTTCAACAAAATCGGACGTAGAGGTGGAAAGATTATCTTCAAGGAATTTCAAAGGGTAGGACTCTTTAACGAAATCAGACGTAGAGGTGTGAATATTATCTTCAAGGAGTTTCAAAGGGGAGGACTTTTCAATGAGATCAGATGTAGAGGTGTGAAAGAGAATTTCAAAGGGTAGGACTCTTCAACGAAATCGGACGTAGATGTGTGAAAGGGGACTAGTTCAAATTTGGAACATTTTTATTGTAGAATAAAAATTTCAAAGGGTAGGACTTTTCAATGAGATCGGACGTAGAGGTGTGAAAGGGGATTGGTTCAATCTAAAGTCACCTAAGAAGACTCTCGATAAAAATCAGGAAATATTATCTTCAAGGAGTTTCAAAGAGTAGGACTCTTCAACAAAATCGAACGTAGAGGTGTGAAAGGGGATTGGTTCAAATTTGGAACATTTTATATTCACCTAAGAAGACTCTCGATAAAAATCAGGAAATATTATCTTCAAGGAGTTTCAAAGGGTAGTCACCTAAGAAGACTCTCGATAAAAATCAAGAAATATTATCTTCAAAGAATTTCAAAGGGTAGCTTCTTTAACGAAATCGGACGTAGAGGTGTGAAAGGGGATTGGTTCAAATTTGGAACATTTTAATTTTCAATGAGATCAGACGTAGAGGTGTGAAAGGGGATTTGTTCAAATTTGGAACATTTTGTTGTAGAGTCCAAAGAAGAAAAAACTAGGGGATGTCATGGATCCAGAGGAGAACCCCGGTGACTTCCCAAGCTATCTTAATGTTTGGCTTCATTTCTGAGGAGAAATATCTAAGTGTTTCATCCTGCCAATTTTATTAGTTAGGGCTTGCATTCGTGTGAAACGATCACACAAATAGCTTGGAAGATATGAGGATTTAGGTCGTGACAAATGACATCCTTAGAATTTTAAGACGAGTTAGGGTTTATATTGTATAGCAGGGCTATACAAAGGGCCTAAAGATAAGGTGAGGATTTAAATTGCATAATCAAGCAATCTCAAAGTCCTATGACTTTGTTGTTTATATCTAAGGAAGATTGGTTTAGCTGGGGAAGTCAGGTTTTGCTATTGAAGATGGTTGTGCTGCCCACCAAGCTAGCTCTAAGCTCCTTGCCGAGAATAGTTTGAGTTTTCTAGTGTGTCAAGTTATGATGTCAAATCTGGTGGCCTTATGGTTGAAGTTCTTTAAATTTTATGGGGGCATGTTAAAGTTGATTAGAGCTACATCGGTTAGGATCCTACGATTCCCTTGTTCTGACATCATTATTTTTTATTGGATTCACTTAGTCCAAATGAACTTACTAAACTCAACTTAATGAGTTCCATAATTTCATTTAGACCGTGTGAAGCCTCATCAGCAACCATAGGTTACCTCCTCTGAGGAATTCTCGATCATCTGATAGAGACATCTTAATTTATTTCTATTGTAGTTTTGTGTGATGTTTGTGATTAAATTTTGAGTTGTTTTATATTTTGAATGTTGTGAGGTGAATTTTATCTTGGTTGATTTTAGTTTTAGTTTTGGTTTTGGCTTTGGTTTTGGGATTAGGTGATTTTGTGTGATGTTTGTGATTAAATTTTGAGTTGTTTTATATTTTGAATGTTGTGGAGGTGAGTTTATCTTGGGTTATTTTAGTTTTAGTTTTGGTTTTGGTTTTGTGGCTATCCTAATAGTTTTAGTTTTCATGCAGGGGTGACATCATTGTTTAGCATGCGAATTTGTGTAAGCATAAAAGTACAAGAAAGACGACGCTGAAAATTGTAAAAGCATACATGACAAGTCTTCTCGTTCTACCACTTGAAACTTAAAATGCTTGTGAAGGCAGTTCATGTAGAGGAAAAAAAGTAAGGGTTTGGTAGTTTTCCTAGCCCTATGTCATATCTTGGTGATTCTTTAGGAGTTTAATTAAGGATGATTTTGTCACGCAAAACATATTAAGTTTAGTAGATCTCTGAGGTATCCAACAAATCTAGAGAATGAAGCAGATCCGTGCTACTCTCTCGCTGCCTGATGGAAAATCTGAAGTTCTTTTAAACTTATTATGTTGCTTAATAATTCATCTTGTAAATACCCTTAGTGCTAAGTGAGCATTGATGTCTCGATTATCCCTAAGAATAGGGTAATTATCACTCGTAATTCAATTTAAGAATTATGTGGGTGAAGACCGTTAAAGTGACAAGTTTAAGAGACTTAGTCAAATTTTGACTTGGGCTTGTAGTGTTTGAAAGATGTTTTAATTTTCAATGATGTTTAGCTTTCTAATCCTTATTTAAATGAAACTTGATTTAGCCTAAGTCACTACTAAGTCCTTAAGATTTTGGTGAGTGTCTGACTCATTGCAAATGAAATTGACTTATAAGTGACGGTGATGATTCATGTTTTTGTTTTTTTTTTTGTTCATCAAATAGGGGTGTTAAATTAGTGAGTTATGAACACCCAAAATCATACCCCTAAATCTTGGATCATTTAATCGGCTAGACTCCCAAATTTATGTAATCTAAGAAAATTGCAAATTTATCTTTTTTTAATTAGGACAAGTGAGGTTGGTTTCTACCAATTAACTCCTTGTGTTTCAAACATCCAAATATGTTAATTAGAATCAAAGAGTTCCCATTTCCCTTTCTGAAATTAGGCCTAAATGTTAATTAAGGCTAAATTTCCAAAATTACACTTTTGCCCCTAAAACTCTTTCACTTCATAATTCATAATATTTATTCCAAATGACTTTGGAATTTTTATCCTGTCTCATTCATAGGTCAATTGAGACATCAGAGGAGAAAGTGTGATTTTCAAAATTTAATTTATCTATATAATTTTTTTTAATGCAAAAATAGGATTTATCAAAGAAAATTCCTAACTTGACCAAGGTAAATCCTAATCCCTTAAAATTTTTTTTGGAGGTAGGTTTTGATCAAAGAAGCCTTTGGACCAAATTTCATGATTTTTTGAATTTTATTTGAGTTTTAAGAACTATTTTAAATTCTTGAGTGTTTATTAATTATAAAATATTTAAATGTGGAAAATTAAGTTTTATATTTTTATTAAATCTATCTAATGTCAAGGGACATAGAGAAATAAATTTCACATTTTTCTAATTTTTCTTTGAATTATTGGAATTACTTTAGTAAAAATCCATTTTTAGCCTTTAAAAATTATTTTAAGCTTCAAAATTTGATATCTTTATTTAGAAAATCAGTAAAAATATATCAATTATTATTAAGTTCTTAGGAAGAAATTTGGGATATTTTCATGATTTTATTATTTTTGTGATTTTTATGGATTTTTAAATATTTAGATATTTAAAAGTATGTTAAAAATCAAGTTTTTATTTTAAATACCATTTTATTTTTAGAAAATATCCCTAATCATAGAGAACTCAAAAAATAAGTTTTTATGAATTTTTTAGTTATTTTTTTATTTCTAAAAATTATTTAAGTTCCAAAAAGATATTTAACTTGAAAAATCAATTTAGGCCATCAAATGGACTCAAAATGCTTTGAAATTCTTATGGTGAGTTCTCTGGATCCTAAACAATAATGAAGATAAAAAATCAATTCATTTTTATGTTTGTATTTTCCAAAATGAATTATCTTAGTGATTAGGGTTTGTGAAGATTAGGTGCATTTTAAATGACTTAAGTTATGAGAATTTTTCTTAAGGGTTCTTTGGTTATAGTAAACATTTCAAAATTTTGTATTTTTCTAAGATAAATGCTAATTATTATGATTAATTTAAGCAAATAATGTGCATAAATTTGAAAAATATGGATCTTTGTCCAAAGGTCTCCTCTAACTTTGTAAAAATGAGAGAATGTTTCCATTGATAGCGGCAACAACATGCCAAAAATTCAAGCTATGGTGATAAGTCTACATGCATGTAGTGTTAAAATACTCCTAATACTAACTCATTTTTTAAAAATAGAATATTCATCAAATAGACATAAATTTTAATTTACATTATTCTCCTCTGTTCACTGAGAAAGTGGGTATTTTTATTTTATTTTTGTGATTTTTCTACACAAAGTTATGTATTTTTGAAGTTTTGTGGATTAAATAAATAAGAAAAAGCCCCTATTTTTCTACTTATCCATGTCAACCTCGTACGGGTCGAACAAGACATGTGCCACTGCCTGATTGGGCACCGCCAGTCAGATCATTTCCCGCCCCATTGAACCATGCACGATCAGGGCCGCCCAATCAATACACGCTCGATATGACGGTCACAGGTCATCGTCCCAAATGAATTGGACCCAAAAACTGCTCATTTTAAAACGCTAATATCTCACTTGATTCTCAATGAAATTGAGTGCAATTTTTTTTTAAAATGCTTGCCTTGACAAGTCAAACACATCTGTATGGTTGATGAACCCTTAAATTTACTTTATATTCACAAATAATTAAAAGAAGCTCAGTTTAGGGTTAACTTTCAATACCTTCGTCCAAGAGGGGTAGCCTCGATTGGATGCTTGTAGAAGCTTTGTGTGGGTCCCAGGAGCATAGGGATGGAGCCTCCGGTCATGGTGAAATGCCTAGACCCAAATTTGACCAAGGTTGATTTGGGCGTTTGCTTGAAGTCCACCTTAGGGTGGCCAGGTGATGGGGCTTTTGTGGAGGATCTTCCTCTATTGATGTTGGGATGGTGTGGGTGCAATTAATTTGAATTTGGTGGAGGTTTGGAGGATTTATTGTTTCGGCCTTAAAATTGAGCTCCAAAATTGAACTTGAGCAATGGCTTTGAGTGGCTAAGGAATGTTTTGTTAAGCTCAAGAGGTCTCTAGGAAGCTCTGGAAGAAATTTTACAGAGTCTCCCCAATGAACTTCAAGCTCTCTCTTTTTTTTCCATGGTGGGGGAGTTTAAATAAAATGGCCTAGGTTGGCTGCCAGGGTCAATTGAGATGTGCATTTGGTTGCTTATGTGGAGGGCAGAGAAGCTCCAATGAGTAGCTGGGCTAATTTGGCCTTTGGGTTTAAATTGGGTGAAAATCCCTTGTCTTAGCCATGGTTTTGGACATTTTCCAACCACCAAGGTGGCTGACTAGCCAGACATTGGTCACCTCTTGGCTCAGGGAAGTCAGGGGAATATGTCACATCAATTTATTGCAATGAGGTATTGTTTTCGCAAAGATATCTTAAGCCTAAGCAAAAATGGAAATTAAATCCATTAATTTGAGGGACCCTTGGTCCATGGATCATCTAGCTTGGTTTAGATGGTTTTTGACTCAGTCTTAGGGTCCAACTAGTGGCTGTGGTGGAGTTAATTTGATGGCTTTAGGGTGGTTAGGCCACATTTAGTGCATGGGTCAAAGTGAGTGCAAATGACCAAATTTTGGGATTTGGCTAGGCTAGCCATGTTAATTGGCCCAAGTAAATTTACATTTGGTGTATATGATCATAAGGAACAACTTTGGTGAAGGATGAAAGTGGTTTTGAGTTCAATTGGATGGTCAATTTGGAGGAATTTTGATTTTGATCAATTTGGGTATATTGGGCTAGGTTTGGGTCTAGGTTGGGCTAGCCTTAGGTCAGATCCAAATTGATTATTGTAAATGGTCAATAGGGATCTCATGAAGAGTTTTAAACATAAATTGGGTGCCATTTTTCGGTTAAGACATTCAATTTGATGAGATTAGGTCATGTGGCCAAAATTGGTGCTTTGATCTAAATCAAAATTGGGCTCAAATGATGGACCAATTGGGTGTGTATTTGGTTTAGATTGGTCATATCAAGGGTGAATTTGAGTTTAGAACTGAAATTGGGGGAAATTGAGGCTAATTTGATAGACATTTGAGGTAGATTTTGGGAAAAATGGTTCTTTAAAGGCATTTTGGGGGTTTTGGTCAAAGATGGTCAAATTGATCAAATTAGGTCATGTGATAGTTGAGGAAAATGCAATTGGGAATATTTGAGACGTTTTGAAAATTGTTGGGATTTTTAGGATTTTTTGGAATTTTGGGCTAAGGAGTGGTATTTTGGTAATTTAGCAAATTTTGGTGATTTCGGTAGTCTGGTTGTTTTCAAGGTGTTTGAAATATTTTTGAACCAACTTGGGTATTTTGGGTAAATTTGGGAATTTTGGCCAAATTTGGGGTCCCAAGGGTATTTAGGTAATTTGGGGGAGTTTAGGGGCAAAAGGCTAAGTTGGATATTTTTGTTAGAATTGAGGTGCCAGCCAACCACCCTATATGAGCTATGGACCAATGAAAAGCCCATTTGGGTCCTCTATGTACTAGTCTTAGCTAAACCCTAGCCTAGGGCTAGTGGGTCTAGGGGACCATCTATATGAGTCCCCCAAAAGATCAAGAGATGAAAGTTAATAAGTTTTAGGTGTAGGTTTGTGATTGAGTGTGGGTGAGAGTGAGTGCAAGTGAGTGAACTAGCTCCAGGATAGCACCCACGGTCAACCCTAAGGTCAGGCAGTTTTAAGAGGACTCTCCTTGAGCTCCCTCATAGTGACCCCACCTACTAAGTGCTAGAGGTTAGGACTAATATGTGGAACTTCAAGTTGAGCAATGAAGATGGTAGAATTTCTAATTGTGAGGTTTCCTTTTCTAGTTTTCTAAGAATAGTCAAAAGGAAAGTCCTATGGCTGGACCTTAGGCTACTAAAGAGGAAAAACTAAACCTTAACCAAAAGTGAGATCAATGTAAGACATCGTATTCTCAATCTTTGAGATCAGTATAAGACCACCTTAAATGGAGCAAAACATTCAATTCTCTGCATAAATCTTTGAGATAGTATAAGACCACTTTAAATGGAGTAAGTCATCCTATTCTCAATCTTAGAGATCAATCTAAGGCCAAGTAAGGCATCTGATTCTATGCACAAATCTTCGAGATATGTATAAGACCACCTTAAATGGAGTAAGGAATCCTATTATTAATCATCAAGATCAGTCTAAGGCCACCTTAAATGGAGCAAGAAATCTAATTTTCTGCAAAAATATTTGAGATAGGTATAAGACCACCTTAAATGGAGCAAGGCATCCTATTCTCATTTCTCTGCACATTCGTTACATCTTGGGTTGGATGTGAGTACCTATGTTTTCCTTCCCAAAGTAGCCCCTACTTTCCTTAGATTGATCTTTTGAGTTGGTTGTGAATCTGTGTACATTCCATCCTAACCCAATCTCTTCACATATTTTTGCCTTCCAAAATTAAATTTTTCACAAAATCAAAATCAAAATTGAAATTAAACTTAAAACATTGAAATCAAATTGAATCTTCTATGCGGTCGTCAATTTCCCTGATGGTTATCTCCGCAAATTCATCGTGTAACCCCTTACTTGGGTTAGCAAGCACAAATAACCTTGTGAATTTCAAATTCACCATTGAAATTGATATTTTGAAGGTACAGTCGCTAATCTCTAACGAGAGTTCTAGAGTCTTCAAATTTGAGCAAGGATTCCTTTAATACTCTCTAGCGTAAATCTTCTCCACATTTCCTTTGTTCTGTTCTGAGCATGTTGGCTCAGACAGTTGTGTTGGCTTTAATGATCTCTTCGATCAACGCAAATATGTGTGGTGTACTTGTCCGACACTCCACACCTATTGAGGGTCCATTTATTGACCTCACTTTTTATTGAGGTCCAATCTTTCTTCATTAGGAGCCTAAGATCTAGCCATAGGATTTTTCTATTGATTGTTCCTACAGGTGTAGTGATTGAACTCTCCCTAATAGAAATTTTAAAACTTTTCTTTGCTCATCTTGAAGTTCCACATGTTGGTTCTAACCTCTAACACTTATTAGGTGGAACCAATATGGGGGAGCTCAAGATGAGTCACCATAGAAATGCTTGGCCTTAAGGTTAGCCCTGGGTGGTGTGGTCTTGGTCTTGCGCACACACTTTAACTTTTGGTCCACAACCCTAACCTAAACATGCTAAGCTTGATCCCTTACTCTATTGGAAACTCATGTGGATGGTCCCCTAAACCGTTATCCCTGGGCTAGGGTTTAGCTAAGACTAGCACATGAAGGATCCATAATGCGAGTTCCCTTGGTCTCACAGCTTAAATAGGGTGACCTCATGATTAACATTTTCAATCAATCCCAATTTTGACCCTTCTTGGCCCAAACCACCAAATTACCAAATTGCCCCTAAACCCTAGAATTTGCTAAAAAATTCCAAAATTACCCAAATCCTCAAAATCTCTTCAAAAATCATTTCAAACCACTCTAAATCACTCAAATTGACCAAAATAGCTCAAAATTTCCAAAATTCCCAAAATACCTCCATAAATCCCCAAAATTACCAAAGCGCCCTTCATACCACAAAAATTCCAAAAGTTCCCTAAATCTTTATTGAGCCCAATTTGCCAAATTGACCCATTTTGACCAAAATCCCCAAATTTCCCTTAAAGGCCCAATTTCCACCAAATTGACTTCAATCTCACCCAATTTCAATTCTAAACTCAAATTCTTCATATCCAGTCCCAATTGAAGTCAAAACCAAGCCCAATTAAACACATATCAAGCTTAATTTCAAGCCCAAACTCAAATCCCCAATTTTACCTCAAAATCCAAAATCTCCCAAATTAAACATCATAACTCCACAATTTCCAATCAATTGATATACGAAGCTTTTCATGACAACAATTAAGCAAAGTCCAAACCCTAGCCCAATCAAAACTCAAGTCTAGCCCAAATGCCCCAAAATTGGCCATGAGCCAAAATCCACCCAATTTAACCCACAAACAAATTCAAAATCACACAATTCCTTTTCCAGATTTCTCATGGTAATCATCCTCGTCAATTTGATCAATCACTTGGCCTAAATCTCAATCCTAACCCAACCTAAACCTAAGTTCAAGCCAAAACCCTAATTTTGAACCTAAACCCCAAATTGACTCAAATTTGTTGCCTTAATAATTCTTAACCCTCTCCTACCCTGGTTAGCCACCTAGGATGCAAATCAGATCACCCAAGACCCAAAAATTGATCCATGGACCAAGGGTACCCCAAATTAAGGAGATATGCTCCCCCATTTTGGCTAAACTCTTCCCCCCATACAATCAGCCATCAAACCTCCAATGTAATCACAAGTAAAGCTTCCTCCTAGCCACCACCTTACCTCTGGCCAGCCACCCTAGTCACCAAAATGCTCAAATCCAAGGAGACCTTCCCTCCTTTAAACCCAAAATTTAACCCATCCACTACAAAACATCCCCATTGGATGCTTGCACCGCTAAGCCCTCCACCTCAGCCTTTTTGCACCAGCCAATCAGAGCTGGAGGCCCTCCCTTTAGCCATGGCTATAAGAAGCCCCATTTTTTTCCAACTTACAAGATTGACAAAATCCTTGGGGAACCTCTTTCATTCTGCTTTCTGAGCTTCTCCAAGCCGCCTTGAGTTCATTCCAACCATTTTCCCCCACTGAGATTCACTGCTTGAGCTCAATTTTGAGTTTAAAAACTAGGGATTTTTCTTTCACTCTACAAAACCTAAAATATTTCAAATTAAACCTTCCAAAGGCTTTCTTAGACCAAATGAGGAAGTTCCCCATCAAAATCCCCCTCTGTTGAGCCCTTTAACCCACATCTAGACCAAGGTCGCACCACCCTTTGATAAAAATCATACTTGGAGCTTATACCAGAGCAAACTATGAGGAGGTTCGTTGGACTCCACTGTAGCTTCCACAAGCACCCAATTGAGGCCTCACCTCTTGGGCAAAGGTATATTTCAAAAACCCTAAAAATGCATTTGATTGTATCAATTGTGAAGAGAACTTGTAATTAATACGCATGTAACCATATAAATATGTTCATCTTAATTAGATGAAGGTGTAGGAACAAACCGTGAGTGATTTTGTTGAGTTTCGAGCAAGATCGAAGCATTTTAGTATGAACGGTTATCGAGTTAGGGAGATTAGGGACGATGAACGGATGTCATCCATTTTCACGTGTATCATTTGGACGGTCCAGATTGCGCTAGACGGAAGCACGGAACATAAAGCGCGGCTTGTGTGGTAGCTGAGTTGGATGGCGTCATCCAGCAGTGCGGCGTTGCGTGGGGCTTTGGAGGGTCGTAGGATAAAGCGGCGACTGACTGAGTTAAGTAGAAAATTAAAGTATTTTTTATTTAAATTAATTCCAAAACTTTGAAAATGCATAACTTGGTGTCTAAAAATAATTAAAATAAAAAATACCCTCTTTCTAAGTGATTAGAGGAGAATAATGTGGAATAAAAATAAATTTTTTTTGACATGTCTCTGATTTTTAATTAATTAAATACTCTATGGAATGTTTTAATTCAAACTAAATAAATAATAATAACATGACTCGAAATTTTAGGGGTTGATTCCTCGTGTTAATATGGATGTTCTCTGATTTTCCAAGGTCGGAGAGCATCTCTAGCGTTGAAACCCTAATTTTTAAGTCCAGTTGTCTATTTTTGCTTAAAATAATTATATAAATTAAATTATTAATCAAAAAATCATGGGACTTATTTTAATAGGTTCCTTGTGATTAGAGAACTCTTAGAAAAATGTAAACTAAGTTTAACTTTTTTATGTAAATTACTGTAGTTAATTAAACCCTAAAAACTCACTAAAATTAAAATAAATAAAATAAGATTAAAAAATTAACAAAAATCATTCCACAGTGTAAATAATACTTATTCTAACTTACTATAAAAATTTGAAATTTATTTGAATTAGATTGAACACTAAAGTCTATTTTCTAAGTAAATAGTATTTTTGTATTAAAATAATTATAATAAGTTAACTATAATTAGGAAAATTATGAAAAGTAGTTTTGCGAGTTATTTTTTATTAGGGGCACTTAGGAAAAATAAAATTTATGTTAAAACAAATAGTTCATTTTTTAGCTATATTTTGAATTAAAAATAATTTAAAATTTTATTTAATTAAAAATGCTTAAAATTATTCCTAATTGTTACCTGATCACTTGGGACCCTTTAAAATATTTTTTCTAATTTTTTTGATTTAGTTATGATTTTGTTAAATGTCAAAAATGTAATTTTTTTTCATTAAAATAATTATAATAAAAGAAATAGAAATTGTAAAAAAAAATTTATTTATCTAAGTTCTCTATACTTAAAGAGATATAAGAAAAATATAAAAAGGTAATTTTTGAAATTAAACATATTTTTTCATTTAATTAAATCACTAATGTCAATAAATAATTATGATAATTAAAATATAATTTAAAAACCATGAAATTTTTTCTAAGTTGTCTATTGGCCTAAGTGATCTACTACGAATTTTCTCTTGAACAAAAAATTTTCTTTGATTAGTTAAATAAATTAATATTAAAAATCCTATTTTTGAGTAAAATAATTTTATAAATTAAATAAAAATTTGAAAAATCACATTTTCTCCACTGACATTTTAATTGACGCATGAGTGGGGTATCATAAAAATTTCAAAGTTATTTGAGTTATATTTGATAAGTTATGAGGTGGGAAGCCCTAGGCGTAAAAGGGTAATTTTGATCATAATGAACTTCTTTGGATGTTTGAAGTATAATGGGTTAAGAGGTAGAAACCAACTTTCCACCTTTTCATGATAAGGGTAAATTTGTAATTTTATAAATTATTATGACTTGGAAGTCAATTCAGTTGAATGATTCTAAAGTAGTGGGCTTGAATTACGAAGACAATAATTCACTTATTTGAAGCCCCTAGTTGGTGATTAGATGATAGTATGATCTTTTGATAAGAATACATTTCATTTAAATTAATATTTTGATAGTTGCAAAGTTACCCATGAAATTGTTAGGGCTTAATAGTGAGCTAGGTTTGATATTTGAACTTGTTTAATGAGGAATAAAAAGAAAGACATAATTGATTAACACCTCTAAATACTAAAAGCCTAACTTTAATGGTGGGTACAAGATCTTTAATGACCTAAGCTTGCCTTAGGGGCATCCATTTACATAACTCTTAAGTAAAATATCAATTGAATATTTAAAGTACCCCACTCTTGGAATAATTCAAATATTAAGGTTCACCGAGCATAGGATGTTTTAGTTTATTGAAACTAAATTTAATGTTTTAGATAATTAATTAAAAAATATAATATGTTAAAATGAACTCAAAATATTTCAAAAGGTTCTAAAAGTCGTTAGGAATTGTTCCCCAAACACGTTTATGACCTTTTAGATATTTTAAAAGATAATTGGGCCTATTATACTTTGTTTCAGAAAATCATCCATTAAAAATCATTAAGGACCCCACTAAGTTATGACCTGGGGTTTGGTAGCTTTACCTTCATCTGGTCTTCCTGTTTTCTATTCTTGCAATTTATTTAAATATTCTGTAAAATTAAATATGTTGCAAATTCTAACATTTCAGGAGCAGCGTGAAGATGACTGGTATGCCTTTATAGTTTTATTTACTTTATGTCAATTCATTTACTGCAATTTACTACAACTTCTACATACCATGCATGCTTAATTGATAAAATGAAAACTTTTCAAAATTAAAACAATTTTTAAAATTAAATTAAACACTTTCAAAGATAATCATAAATCCTTTGAAATACAACTTTATAACACGTCCTTTAGAATTTACGGGAGTCCCTTGGATGAGGTAACCCACGGTTGCTAACGAGATTCAAATGAGCCTAACAACATGCTTAAGCTAAGTAAATTCAAAAGAAAATTGTGGTATCAGAATGAGAGAACAGTGGAATCCTAATCGGTATCTCTCTAATCAATTTTAACCCCCCTCCCCCATAATGCTTGAACTGAACTTGTTATTTAAACCTCTTAAAACATTAGACTTTAGGATAGTTACAGAACCGAGTAGCTTGGAGCTAGCTATGAGGGCAACAATCTACAACAGCAAGTGGATCTACAACAACAATCTCTTCTTTAGAATTAAACAACAAGCCATAAGATTTTGAGGTCATTTGCTTAGTGCAACATAAATCCTCACCATATCTTTAGGCATTTGCACAATCATGTTGTGAAATTTAAGCTCTAAATTGTTTTAGCATTCCTAGGTTGTCGTTCGTCACGACATAAATACTCCTATCCTAAATAATAAACATTCAATCATTTTATTCTCAAAACTAAAGCCAAACCATAAGATAGTTTGGGATGTCATTGAGGTTCTCCTAAAGATCTATGACAACCCCTAGTTTTCTTCCTTCAGATTCCATAAGAATGTTTCAAAATTAAGCCTCTCCCATTTGATATTTCTCGGTCTGATCTTTGAAAAGACTTATCCTTTGAAATTCTTGGAGACAATATTTTCTGATCTAAATTGAGAATTTTTTTAAGTGCCCACGATCATTTAAAATGTCATTAACTATAGGGGTTTGCCTCTATACGGAGCTTTAAGAACCCATGTAATATAAACTCTATCTAATCTTCTATATTAGGTAAAAGAACTTGTCAGCTTATATAAAAAAAGGTTTGCAGACCAGATGGATGTCATCAATTATGCTGTTTATTTAATCGAGCCTCACATATAAGTGGTATATCTATTCCTCGAGATAGATATGTCACTTGTAGTATTATGCTCGTTTATTTAAACTATCGTCTATATGGGATCGATTCGGTCTCGTATGTTTAAAATTAAAACATTACTTTTCAAAATTAAAATATCATTTTTCTAAAAATCAAATTTTTATGTATTATTGAAATCACATACTTGGAACGAACTTTTAGCGGCCGACACTGCCCTAATTTTCTCCAAAGGAAAATAGATTTTGATTATTAAATAGGTGAAATTTTAGACCAGGGAACTTGAACAAATAGGAACAATGGGGGTTTCATGAGTGGGGTCAATGTCAACTGACCATTTTAGTAGCTTCATATACTTCTCCTCAATTTTGATATACTTTTTTTTGTAAAGATTTAAGCATATTCCTTTTACTGAGTTGGATCATTACTTGTCTTCTATAAAAAAAGACCAACCTTCCATTCACCTACAAGTTTCATATCTTCAATTACTTTTCAAATTTGTTCCATCTTAGGGTGACCTAATTGAAATTTCCCTACTAATGTGAACTTATAATTATCAACAAAGGAGTTAATTTCTACATCAGATATGAATATTGTAGGTCTACCACTTTTTCGGCTAGGTTTATTTATAAAAGCACAATCACCCTTTCCATCAAAAACATCATGATACTTTTGTCAAAAAATTAGGTTATCACCTACCAAACCGCTTGATTCAACATGTTTAGCCACAACATCAGCAAGAGAAACTTTTTTAGAGCTTAAAAGAGGGTTGGAAAGCCATGAGTACAACCTATTTAAAAGGGTGGGAGGGGGTGACTAATGGAACAGTAATCCGACCTAAAAATTCAAAAAGACAAATTAAAGAAAGCTCAAACAACAAAAACAAGCTAAAAAAATAGAAGGAATCCTAACCAAACCACCAAAAATACTAAGAAAGCATCAAAACAAGCTTCAACGTCAAATCTATGGAAAAGCATCAAAACAAGCTTCAGCATCAAACCCATGGAAGAAGAAACCCTAGTAGATTGTGCGTCGCTAGCAATAGAATGTTAAACACACACACACAAAGATATATATATATATATATATATATATATATATATATATATATATATATATATATATAT